>JADRCH010000138.1:5773053-5839023 GCA_019843965.1 Rhynchomys soricoides | reverse complement strand
GTTCTTAACACCTGACTCATCTCTCCAGTCACAATGGTTAATCTTTTTGTTGTTGTTTTTGTTTTTTTGCTTTTTGTTTTTCGAGACAGGGTTTCTCTGTGTAGCCCTGGTTGTCCTGGAACTCACTCTGTAGCCCAGGCTAGCCTCGAACTCAGAAATCCACCTGCCTCTGCCTCCTGAGTGCTGGGATTAAAGGCATGCGCCACCACTGCCCGGCTAGTTTACAGATCTTAACTGGCATTGTTATTTTTGATTCTAGAGTCAGGCAATACTTCATGATAACATGAGTATTTCAATGAGCTGGGCAGAGGAGTTGACTTTAAAAAGGGGCTGAAGGAAGCAGAAGAAACAAACTGAACATGTCAGTTACTTTCCTTGTAATCTAGCGAAGAAAAAGGTCCCCAGGGGCCATTGAGATGACTCAGCTGGTAAAAACTTCCTGAGAGGGTGTGATGTGTTTATAAAAAGATAGAGATATAAGATATGTTTTGCTGGGCAGTGTTGGTACACGCCTTTAATCCCAGCACTCGGGAGGCAGAGGCAGGCGGATTTCTGAGTCCGAGGCCAGCCTGTCTGGAAAAACCAAAAAGAAAAAAAGAAAAAAAAAGAGAGAGGAGGGGGCAAGCAGCCCATTTTATAATGTGTCAAGCCTACCTGTCTGTTGCCAGGTAACTGTGGGGAGGAGCTTAGACAGAATGCTAACAGGGTGGACTCCACAAAGTAGTCTTCTGACCTCCACATTCCATCCCCACTATTGGCAACCCCCCCCTCCTCTGTGCACACCACCACAATACTACTACTAAGACAATACAAAACAAGATAGGTCCTCTGTTTTTAACTTACTGAGTTTGGTTTTGCTCACACCTATATTTTTGCATCATGTGCCTAGTGCACAGGGAGGTAAGAAAAGGGCGTTGGATCCCTGAAACTGGCGTTCCCATGGTGAGTCTATGTCAGCGGTTCTTAACTTGTGGGTCGTGACCTCTTTAGGAGTTTGAAAGACTTGTTCAGCTGGGCAGTGGTGGTTCACGCTTTTAATCCCAGCACTCGGGAGGCAGAGGCAAGTGGATTTCTGAGTTCGAGGCCAGCCTGGTCTACGGAGTGAGTTCTAGGACAGCCAGGGCTACACAGAAAAACCCTGTCTCGAAAAACCAATAAATAAATAAATAAAGACTCTTTCTCAGGGGTTGCATATCAGATATTTATCTTATGATTCATAACAGTAGCAAGATCACTTATGGTTGGGGTCACCACACAATGAGGAACAGTATTAAGGTATCACAGCATTAGGAAGGTTGAGAAACACTGCTGTATGTGGTTCTGGGAATTGAATCTGGGTTCTCTGCAAGGGCAGCCACTGCTCTTACCTGGTGAGACATCTATCTCTCCAGCCCTTTAATTGCTATTTTTACATGTGCTTTACTAGGATAGTACCCTGTGAGCGGAGGTCCTAGGGAAGCAGAACCTACATTTAAAGATCCTGGCACTGTCTGGCCTTGGCTGAGAACTCATTGCATAGGAGAAGGAAAGCTGTAGGTAAGAGCCAAAATGACCTTGGGCTATCTTTAGCTCCTTCTAACAGTTATCATTTACCTCGAGATCTGCCCTAACATCCTAATTAAAGATAAAACTCTTGGAATGTATAGCTCACCTTGACTGCCTCGCCTTCCTGCCCTCAGGCTCAGAACTTGACAAAGACCTCTAAGGCCAGAGATTCCACCCCCAGCCCCCACCCTCCAACCTCCTCACAACCTACTCTCCACCGAGTGTTCTGTAAGCACATTTGTTTTTTTATTATTGCCTTTCCTTTGGATGACTGTAACCTTGGCCTTTCTGGGCATGGTAGAGCCCTAGTTGTAATCCCAGTGTCCTGGATGTCACCCATGAGTTGGGTGGGAGTCCAGCATTGTCATCATATAGAGACCTTGCTTAAAACACTTAATAAATAAATAAATGCTTTCTTTGTGATAGAATGTCATTTAGGATATCTTGGTTCTTGTTTTTGGACTATTATTGCTCTGCTCTTATTTTGTTTGTTTGTTTTTGTTGTTTGTTTTTTGAGACAGGGTTTCTCTGTGTAGCCCAGGCTGGCCTGGAACTCACTCTGTAGACCAGGCTGGCCTTGAACTCAGAAATTCACCTGCCTCGGCCTCCCAAGTGCTGGGATTAAAGGCGTGAGCCACCACTGCCCAGCAATTATTTTTTAGGAATAAATTACTAGTGGGGTAATTAGCATACCTTTAATCCCAGCACTCAGGAGGCAGAGGCAGGGGGATATCTCTGAGTTCAAGGCCAGTCTGCTCTAGAGAGAGAGAGAGAGAGAGAGAGAGAGAGAGAGAGAGAGAGAGATAGTTCCCAGACAGCCAAGGCTACACAGAGGAACTGTTTCAAAAACCAAACCAAACCAAAAGAATAAATTACTAGCCCAGTGTGGTAAACCATGCTTTTCAGCCAGAAGCAGGCATATCTTTGAGTTCAAGTCTACATAGTGAGTTCTAGGACAGTCAAGGCTTTACAGTGAGATCTATCTCAATAAATAAATACATACATAAATAAATAACATTTTCTGAATTTATTTTAAACATTTTATTATTGTGTGTATGTGCATGCCGTTGGTACAAGTGAAGGTCAGAGAATAAATCATAGGAGCCAGTTCTTTCCTTCCACCATGAGGACTGAATTTAGGTTGTCAGACCTAGTGACAAGCACCTTTATACCTGCTGAGCCATCTCTAAGGCCCCTGTTTTATTTATATAATTTATTTATTGAAACTGGGTTTCATGTAGTCCAAGCTGGCCCCAAACCTCACTATGTGGGTAAGTCTCAGCCTAGAACTGATGCTTCTGGCTCCACATCCCAAGTGCTGGGATTTCAAGCGTGCCTAGCTAGAAGTTGTTAATAAATGTACCAGGCTTCTGAGCCACACCACTGGCATTATTTGCTTAGTCATGAATGGAGTGTGTCTGAGTTGTTGCAGCAGTTGAGGGACAGCTTCATTGACACTTTCAGTGGGGTTGAGGCTAGCTGGGAAAATCACTTAGGAAACTTAAATTTTTCCCAGACTGTTTTCCACAGACTAGGCTGGCCTCGAACTCAGAAATCCACCTGCCTCTGTCTCCCAAGTGCTGGGATTAAAGGCATGTCCACTACAAACAACTGACTCCTTTGACTATTTTTTATTGAATGGTCTAAAGAGGTGGAAAACTTTTTTCCCTTAAAAAACAAATACCTACAGCACTCAGGAGGCAGACACAGGCTGATCTCTGAGAGTTCCATGCCAGCCTGGTCTACTGACATGACATGATCTCTGGGAGTTCCATGACAATTAGAGCTCCATAGACCCTGTCTCAATAAATAAATAACCTCATACATACATAGAAAATAAAGGATAAATACAAATCCCTACCTATCCCATTCCTGACCCCTTCAAATCCACATTTTCTCATTTCCCTTTCTTACTAGTCTGGTGTAGAGAATTTCCAGACCATTCTCTTTCCCTTTGTCATTCAGGCACACATTATCTAGGCAAGCTGGGTCCTTGGATAGGCTGGACAAGGAGTCTATCACCAAGCAGGACCACAGCTTGTTTCTTTCTTGCTAGGTGTGGTAGCAGGCCTGAAATCTCAGCACCTGGGGGGTGGAGACAAAGGTTTGGTGCTGTGGCTCAGTAGCAGAGAGTCTGTTTACTACTGGGAAGGCCCTAGGTTAGATCTTGGAGCGCTGTAAGAAAGCATGTAGGTTAAGAGTGGTGGAACCACTGGGAAGCTGGGGCAGGAAAACGAAAAGACCAGAGTAGGTTACAAAGTGAATCTGTCTTAAAACAAAAACAAAACAAAACAAAAAAACACATCAGATTCGGTCTGGTGACATGGCTTAGTGGCAGTGAACTTGCCCAACATGTGTAAGGCCCTGGGATAACCTCAGCACTCCAAACAACACAAAAAAGGAAATCAAGGCTATAATCCCAGCTCTCGGAGGCGAAAGCAGTAGAATCAGAAATCCAAGGTTAGCTTTTGATACACAGCCATTTCAAGGCCAGCCTCGGTTATGACTCACTGTCTGGGAAATAGAAAAAAAAAACCCAAACCAAAAACATTAATGAAGTTGTTTCTTGTGATGACTGACCCATCGCTGCTAAGACAGCTTCTTTTGAGGTCCACACGCCCCTTCTCTATCCCAGAACTGTATCAAGAGGGAATTCTAAACTCCAAGTACAGAGGAGCTACTGGGTCGGTTATAGGGAGGATGCAGAATCCACAACACTGGCCCTCCAAAAGTCTCTCCAATTCTGTTTCTGTCCAAAAATGCCCTGTCCTTCCCCCGCATGAAGCTTACCACATCACTCCCCAACTCGCCATTGGTGCTGCAGCGGAATGCTGGCAAATTTTTTGTTTTGCTTTGTTTTAAACAGCCTCGTACTTTGTAGCCCAGCCTGGCCACAAACCAGGGCTGGGACTAGAGTTATACATAAACACTCCCGGACTGCATTTTTCTTAAATACGCAACCAAAAAACCTATCTGTAAGCGTGCGTAGAGGCAGTGAGACCATGCGTGCTCCCGTCGCTGGTGACCGCAGGTTCTGGAGATTGGGGTACTGTATGAGTCAACCGCGAGCAGGAGGGGCAGAATCCACACCCAAAGCTAGACGCGCAAGAATCTGGCCGCACGTCCTCACGCCACACCTAGCTCAGAGCCCGCCCACGTCTGCCCACCTCAGCTTGGCTTCAAGAACCGCCCCTCGGCCTCTGTAATGCGCGCTCCTCGGAGTCCCAAGGCTCTGATACCGAGTCCCGCCCTTAGCCTCTCCCCACCGGCCTAGGTAACAGCTACTCCAGCCCCAGGCACAGCCCCAGGTCCTCCTCTGCACACTAGACCTTAAAAACAGCCGCCCTCCCGCGCACTCCTGCCTCAGGCCCCGCCCCTGCCCCGCGCACGCGCTGCACGTGCCACACGCGCTCCGCAGTCTCTCTCCCCCCCACCCCACACCTGTAGGCCCCGCCCCCCAGCCAATGAGCTCCGCCGCCGCGTGCGTCCCGCCCCGCCCCGCCCCTTGTCCCTCAGTCCCGTGTCGCTTGGCCTCAGAGCTGAGCGGCGCAGGCTGCCCTGCTACCTCTCAGTGACCGCCTCCCAGGCCTGTCGCAGTTGGGGTCGGGCTCATTTGCCGAGCCACCATGTCGCAGAGCGGGGAGGAGAACCTGCAGGGTGAGGCTGTGGGCCAACAGGGGCCGCGGAGGCGGCAGGGTCGCGGGATGGGGTGCGGTGAGTGGAGGCCGCGATGCAGTTAGTTGCGGCCGGGGCCGGACGGTGAGCCTAGGTGCATCTTACAGACAGTACCTTCACAAGCAGGCCGGGTCTTTCTTTCGTGCTCTGTTGTTCACACTGTCATAGTTCTGTATTTTCACAGTCTCTGTAGGTCAGGGAAGCCTCGAACTCCGCGATCTTCCTTCCTCGGCTTCCCGTGTAGCTCAGATGTCAGGCCTTTGGCCTCCCCCACGCCTTGTTCAGCGTTGTTTGAGTGAGCTAGAGGTTGCAGGTTGAATTTTCAGTGCTTTGATTGAAGTCATTAGTATTTATGACTAGTACCTCTCACTTTTCCCACTTGGTACTGGGGACAGAACCAGATCTGAACGTGCTGGGTAAGTGCTCATTTCATGCTTTAAGACATAATGGCTTTGAACTTGGGATCCTCCTGGTTCAACCTCTAGACTATCTGGAATTTGGAATTAACAGGCTTTGCTGACCCCGACCCGTCCCCCAATCTTTACCCCTGGCTTGCTTTGTCACCACCACTTTCTGATGGAAGAGGAGGATACAGGGCATCAGATATCGGTCAAGTCTTAGAGTTAAAAGATGGGATAGCTGCGCAGTGGTGGCACAAGCCTTTAAATCCCAGCAATCAGGAGGCAGAGGCAGGTGGATCTCTGTAAATTCGAGGCCAACCTGGTCTACAGAGTGAATTTCAGGACGGCCAAGTCTACAGAGAGTAAAATAAACAAAGAGGGGGTAAGGCTGATGGTACAGCTCAGTGTGGAAGAGAGCTACAACAGCTCAAAAGGAGGGTAAAGTGCTTAATTCAGCTCAGGCTGACTGTAAGCAGTGAAGTGATTGTAGGTTAACTTGGAAGTGAGGCTGGGTGTGGTGACAAACCTAAAATCCCATCGGGGTGGGTGAAATTGAGTCTTTACAAATCCAGGGTTAGCCTGGACTACATAGCAATACCAGGCTAGTTAGGGGCTCTGTCTCACAAACAACAAAAAAAGGCTCTCCTGGCACTCAGCCTTTACAGACATTATTAGCACTGAGCAGACAGCTGCTAGTTTTGCAAGGCCACCCCAGGGTGCTATGTGCCATTGTACATTTCTGAGAGCCACCTGGTGGGTCTGAGTTGAATAATAATCCTAAAGACCCAAGAACTGGAGGAGGATCCTGTTGACCTTTGTATTCTCTGAAGCAAGAGTTCACTAAGTAAAACTAGCATGTAAATAAACAGGCTTTCTAAACCTTTAAAGTGAATGTTTTAGTGTTAACTTTTTCTTTTCTTTTCTTTTTTCCTGAGGCTGGGTCTCACTCTCAGTAAACTCCCAGAGATATGTTTGCATCTGCCTCCCTAATGCTGAAATTAAAGGTGTGGGCCACAGTACCCACTTTAGTGTGAAGATTTGTTTTTAGATTTTTGAGACCTGATTTTTCTGTATAGCTCTGGCTGTCCTAGAACTTGTGCAGACTAGGCTGTCCAGAGATTCACGAGATTCACCTGCCTCTGTCGTATAGTGCTGGAATAGGGCAATGCAGAGCAGTGTTGTGTTAAGAGTTTTTAAAAAGCTTGTATTAAGATACATGGAGTGAGATGCATTTATTACCCTAGACAAGATTTTAGTAGGCAGAATTTAGTCAGCTTAACACATTACAGAATCTATATTTTCAAACTATAGCCACATTAAAAAAAAATCTTTTTGTAATTCAGATTTTACTCCCTAATGTAAAATGTCAAACAGTTGGAGTTTTTTCTTGATTGATTGAGAAGGTTTTTTTTGTCTTTTCTCTTAAGAGATCAAGTGATGTTTTCTGTAAAGTCACTTTTGTAGCTAGTTGAAATTTTATTCCTGACACTGCATGTTATTAAGGTTTCATCTTTGGAAGTTTCTGAGTATTCCTGAGAGGTCTCAGTTAACATACTCAGTTGACATGCACGCCAGACTGCTGAGTCATTGGCAAAGTGGGGTTGTCATTTGATGTTTCAAGGGTTAAGACGATTTGTGTTTTTCTGTTTTGCTTATTCTATAATAAGATGGTTACAGTGTGGAAACTCAGGCTAAGGATTTGGGCCATTGTTTGGGGTGTACGTGCTGCTCGGCACAGGCTCACTGTCTAGCTCAGGGTAGGAGGGGTCACTTGAGTCACATGGGGTATCTCGGCTGCCCTATGAAATGTGAATCCCAGCTTGAAGTCAGAGCTGAGGCAGCTCCTCTGTTTGCCTCTTCATGTTTACTTCTGAGGCTGAGAGCTGTGGAAGCCTTGTTGGTAGGTGGGACAGCAAATATTCCCCATGGCAACATCTGGGACCAGTTTTCCTGAAGGTGTTACCCACAAAACTGATTGGTTCTGTTCCCTTTTTTTTTTTTTTTTTTTTTTTACCTCTGATCCATTTTATTGAAAGGTGTTTAGGAGCAGGGCTGGCTTTTCTTTGTATGACTTCATTCAGGCATGCTGGAGGAGAGATAAGAGTTGTATATTTCTGTGCCTTAGTTGCTGCCCTTACCTGCAAGGTACACTGCAACTGGTTCTGATGAGTGGTTCTGTTGATTATAGGTAGACTGTCAAGGACCGGCTTGCTTGAAGAGAAAACATTGATATACTGAAGGGGTTTCTCCTTGGCTCTAGCTGAACCTCTACAATTAGTCACAGTGAGATCCAGAGGTTAAGTGGAAATAGGATGACTACTTCAGTTAAGGACATGCCACACAGACTGCTCAGTATCAGAGGGATACCTGGAACCACCTGATTCAGGGTGTATTAGACAGGCACAGCCTGGCAATAGGCAGAGAGACAAGTTCACTAGTCTTAGAATCTAGTAGGTATGAAGATGATGCAAGCTTGTAATCCCAGTGTTTGGGAGATGGAGGCAGGAAGATCAGGACTTTTTTGGGGGGTGTGGGGGTGTTTTTCCAAGACAGGGTTTCTCTGTGTAGCTCTGGCTGTCCTGGAACTCACTCTCTAGACCAGGCGGGCCTCGAACTCAGAAATCCGCCTGTCTCTGCCTCCCAAGTGCTGGGATTAAAGGTGTGCGCCACCACTGCCCTGCAGAGCAGGACTTTTTAACACCAGCCTGGCTACATGAGACATTGTCAATAAAATGCATATGTATGTGACTGAAAAGGAAGCCAGTAGTCTGGGTTATGTACCAGGCAGATTCTGTTCAGAACCATTTGCCAACCAAGTCTCTTGTTCTCCTAAGTTAATTAACACAAGGGGCCTTTTAGGTGTTGAGAAAGCAAAGACTGCTTCTGGAGAAGTCCTATGTGGTTAGGGGCAGTGCTTCCCTTGACTTGGTGCCCCCTTGCTTGGCTCTCTTGGACTGCAGCATTCTCCTGTGGCATTATGTTCCTGTTTGGAGGCTGTGTGGTTACTTGCTCCTTTCTGAGTACTACTAGCTCTCACTGGATGCTGTCCCTGCTTGAGCTTGTCAGCCTGTTTGCTTGCACCTCTAACTCTGTTTTCAAGTTGGGCTCAGCTTCTAGAAAACTATGGAAAAAACAATGAAGGTGATTCTTCTTCCACAGCCATGACTGAGTCCTGCCATACGCAGGATGTGGACTTGAGAACAGGGGACCCCGTGCTTTCCTCCACATGGGGTTCTTTTCGGTGTGGTTAGTTATTGTTAGGCATTGTCAGTCTACAAGTTTGCCTTGGATACAGAGGGTAATACAGAGAAGGGACTCACTCCCAAAGATGTCATTATTTAAGCAGGTTGGAAAGCAGGCTGGTAGAGCAATCCTCTAATCTCTGTACTCCAGAGTCTGACTGAGGTAAAGGTAACCTTTTTTTAATTAAAACAATTTTTTTTGAGGTAGTCTTATATGTCCTAGGCTGGCCTTGAACCTAGTAAGTAGCCAAGGATGGCTTTAAACTTTTATTCTTTTCTCAATATCTAGAGCACTAGAATTACAGGCATGCACCAGCAAACCATTTATGTGATTCCATAAACCCCAGCCGTAAATAAGCATGCTGTTCAAGCACCCCAATCAGCTGAACTACACTCTCAGACCTAAGGGGGTACATGGCTGTCCTAGTTTCACTTCTGACCAAAAGTAAGTTTATGGGAGGAAGGGTTAATTTGTCTTACACTTCATCACTGAGAGGAAGCTGAGGGACTAATTCAGTGAAGCTAGGTACATCACACCCACAATCAAGAGCAGAGAGAGCTGAGTACACCTTTGTTGCCTCCTCACTAGTTTTCTGTTTAGCATTATCTGACTTGTAAACTATTTAGGATCCCTTGACTAGGGAATGGTACTGCCTACAAGGGTCTGGATCTTCCTATATCAATTAACAATCAAGATAGTGCTCCTATGGATAAACCCATAGGCCAACCTCATCCAAGTAATTCCTCAGTAAGACCCACTTCCTATGGACTTGGCAAGGTAGCTTAAGTAGGCAAAGGTTCTTGCCAAAACTGTTGGTCTGAGTTTGGTCCCTAGAAACCCACATGGTAGGAGAGAACCAGTTTTTGCAAGTTCAAATTAAGTACTTCAAAAAGTCCTCTCTTCTCAGTTTTTTCTAAGTTGTGTTAAGTTGACAAAATAAACTAGCGCAATGGAAACCTGGCTTATGGAGTGAGATTCTTTCTCCAATACCAAATGAAAGATTAGAGAGATGGTTCAACAGTTTCGAACACTTGTTCCCAACTGTCTGTAACTCCAGTTCTAGGGGATCTGATACACACTCTTCTGTCTAACATGGGCACCAGTCACATACATGGTACATATACATCCGGGCAAAACACCCCCACACAAAATAAGATTGCATTCTTCTTAGGGAATCTGAGTTCAGTTCCCAGCCACTGTACACTCAGGGAGATATAAGTAGGACTTGATTTCTATCTTGTTGGTGTAACTCAGAAGTGGGAGAGCGGGGTGGAAAACAGAAATGAGAGCTTTGGGTGCCAGCAGCACTGCTTGCTGTCTTGAAGCCTAATTGTTTTTCCAAGACAGGGTTTCTCTGTGTAGCCCTGGCTGTCCTGGAACTCACTCTGTAGACCAGGCTGGCCTCGAACTCAGAAATCCTCCTGCCTCTTCCTCCCAAGTGCTGGGATTAAAGGCGTGTGCCACCACTGCCCGGCTGGCCTTCAACTTCATAATGTTGTATTAGGATTGTAGGTCCACACTCCCACCTTTCTTGCTTGTTTAAAAAGATGGAAGCTTCTGATAAATAACTTCAGGATGTATGTAAATGAATAGTCTTTTCTGTTTTCTAGGACTTGCAGTTCCTATCCAGACACAGGTTAATGGTAAAACTTGTTCCCTAGTAAATCATTCCTAGAGCTTTTGGACTCAAGGGATTGTTTTTCCCCTCTAAGGTGCTTGGGCCTTTTGCAGATATTTGCTGCAGATCAGTTCCCTCTACTCCTCCAGAGACAGGGTTTCTCTGTGTAGCCCTGGCTGTCCTGGAACTCACTCTGTAGACCAGGCTGGCCTCAAAATCAGAGATCTGCGTGACTCTGTCTCCTGAATGTGTGCCACCTCTGCCCAGGATCCCTTGATGATTTTTGAAAGCAGTGCTATGACATGAATATGTCTTTTCAACAATGCTGCCAGTGTGAGAAAAGCAGAGCCAGGACCCTGCTGCACTGCAATGAGCCCAGGTGAAGGGTCTGGTGAGGAGAACTGGCTTCCTTCCAGACAGCATAGAATTTGGGTTTGTCAGCTTCCACAACTTTTGAGAAATAACATCTTTATAAATCACCCAGCCCATGGCTTACTGTTACAGCAGTATAGATCAGGACACATAGTAGGCTCCCTTCATTTTTGGTTGCCCCTTGTTCAGTAAGTAGACACACATCAACCTGTTTGTTTAGTTCCTTATAGAAGCTCCCAAACTTGTGGGATTTCCTGAGTATTTGTTTGATTGCTTTGATTGATTGATTGAGATAGGTCTCACTTTATACACTACCGTGTCTGAAATCCTGGTACTCCCAAGGACTGATTTTTTGTGTGTGTGAAGATGAAACAAATCTCTTAGCTAGGAGTTTTATCCCGTTACTCAAGTCCATTTTGTAAGGAGCCTCCAAGAATGAGATGACTTATTTGGGACCCAGAGTATAGCCTCAGGCTAGAGTTTGGTAACTAATAAGTTGTCCTAGGGTGGAAACTTAGGGTACCAGGGAGGGGAGGAAGCTGGGGGTGCTGGGCTATTAAAAATATAAGAGAAAGTCACCGAAGCCCAGCTTTGACCAGAATGGTCGTGCAGTTTTGGAGTTAGCAACAGGAAGGTGGTATTCTCTGCCCTGTGTGTGCTTCTACGTGGCTGCTTCTGAACTGTATTAGAACCTCTGCAACATGTTTTCTTGAGTTCTGAACTCTGCTAGAGTTTAAATCAGAGGGGGCTGCAGAGACTTGAGCTTATCTTTCTTGTTTTTGTGTTTAAATTTGTAATGGAGCAGAAGTGTGGCTAGCCTGTGTTTTCTGGCTGGTGTGTGATAATGTGGCATCCTTGTGGATTTAACCTTTAATTTATGGGATTTGGTACTAATCTTAGGAGATATTGTGGGAATATTGAATTCTTGGACTCCCCTGGTTGACTTTGGAAAATTGGTAGTTAGTGTAGGAAAAGCTCTACATTTGGCATCAGGACTGGGTACTGGGAAGAAGACAACATGACTTCAAAGTGTTTATTAGACACCAGAAAAGATATGGTTAACATTAAGCTTCATCACATAAATTGGGACAGGCTCAGATCTGAATACAAGATTGGCCTATGCAAAAGGATCTGCCATAGCTGAGCTCGTTACTACTTAGTAGGCTAGGTTTAGGAGCTCACACTGTTGCCCAGGCTTGTCTTGAACTCCTGCCTTAGTGACTCGGAACTGCAGGGATTCTAGGTGAGAGCCACTATCTCTGTCTTCTGGGTGTCATCAGACAGTGAAGGGAGGAGGTCCAGCAAAAGACACTAGGCTGGAATTGGAGTGGGAGCAGGATTTGCAGATCCCAGAGGTCACTGGGGCCTGTGTGCAGCAGCAGAGGGGGCTCTCTGGACTCTGCCCGTCTGAGTTGGTGGTGTGCTTCATGTGAGCTAGGCCTACTTCTCTGAGGCATTCTGAGAGGCTAATGAGGAAAGCCGTGTTTATTTCAGTTTGTGTTGTATAATCATGTTAGCTTACTGAGAGGTTGTTGGTGGCATAAACTTTAAATCCACAATTAATTTTCTGGGCTTTTTTTTTTTTGTCTGATTAATGTGGCACATTCTGCATTGAGTACACAGTTGAGGATAGGTTTATGTGGATTAAAACACGTATTTGTAGTGTTCTGGAAAGCTGTATAGCAGCTCTTGCTTCTAGAGAATATGTATGTGTTATTTTGCTTTTGAGATTCACTATGTAGCTTTGGCTGGCCAGGAACTTGATCTGTGTAACAGGCTGGCCTCAAACTTGCAACAGTTCTGCTTCTGCCTCCTGAATTCTGGTTGCAGGTATCATCATACCTGGTTTTTCAAAGGGTGTGTTGTTAGTTTTAGAGAGGTCACATAGCACAGGCTGCAGGCTTCCTTGAACTGTAGCTGGAGGTGGCCCTGAACTCTGAAGAACCCCTACCTCTACTGGATCATAGGTGTGTGCCACCTGCATAGCTCCTTTATAAACAAAGTCTCAGTGTAGCCCAAGCTGGCCTTGAACATGAAGTAGTCCTCTTGCCATTTTCTTCACTCCCCTTTGGTACTGGAGATCTGAACTAGGGCCTGTTAGAAGCTCTACTTCAGAGTGGAATCACCAACTCCAAGAGAATTGATCATAAGTGGTTCCATTTCTTCCTTAGTTGCATCATCAAATAGTGCCATGTTAGCTGGAACACAGAACAACTCAGTAATTATTATTGTACATAGTAAAATTATAGTGGCCACAAGATTTGTTTCTTCAGCTTCTCTAGCACATACCTTCTTTCTAGTCATTTGAGGTTGTCTTCACCCTCTTTCTGTTCTGGGTACTACCAGTTATTTCTCTCTCTCTCTCTTCTCTCCTTCCTTCCTTCCTTCCTTCCTTCCTTCCTTTCTTTCTGGTTAGGGATTCTCTTTGTAGTCCTAGCTGCCCTCGAATTTGATGTGTAGAATAGGTTAGCTCAAAAGGATTTTCTATAGGCAAATGGACCTGTGAGTCAAAATAGAGAATTAATCTTGGGCCCAGAATGAGGCCCATACACACTCTTACTCTTCCAAAGAAAGTACCAGGGGCCAGTGAGATGGGAGGGGCTTGCTGCCAAGCCTGGCAACCTGAGTTCAATTCCCAAGGCCCAAATGATGGAAAGAGAACCCAACTATTGCAAATTGTTCTGATTTCTGTATGTATACTGTGTGTGCATAGGTACCCACACAGACACTGGATAAATAGAAAGCAAGTAAGCACCACAGGGTGGGAAGCAGAGGCAGTCTACAGTAAAAGATGCCCCTGTTCTAGAACAGAGCATTCAAATTGGACCCAGGAGAGTGAAAGTCAGACTAATAATTGAGGTTTGGCACAGTGTAATAGCACAAACTCACGTTGGATTACGTGCATGCAGTCTGTCTGTATGGCTCTTACTTTATAGCACAAACTGACCTCAAGCTTGGCAGTCTGTCTCAGCCTCCAAAATAACTGGAATTATGGGTGTGTACTACCATGTCCTGCTGAAATACACATGTATACATGCAAACATTTGGCAGTATTGGGGATTTTATAAAAGTAAGCACACTTCCATTGAGCTATATAGCACGAGCCTTTAAATATTTTAATAGATGCTTTCAGCAGACTAAACTGAAAGCAAGCCACAGATATAATAGTACAAAGAGTTCACTTACTTTTGTGGCGTTAGAGAACCAAAGTGTACCCTTTTTTTTTTTGGTTTTTCGAGACAGGGTTTTTCTGTGTAGCCCTAGCTGTCCTGGAACTCACTCTGTAGACCAGGCTGGCCTCGAACTCAGAAATCTGCCTGCCTCTGCCTCCCAAGTGCTGGGATTAAAGGCGTGTGCCATCACTGCCTGGCTGAGACTTCATTTTTAATGTGTGTTAATGCTGCACTTCTTCAGTGTAAAGATTTGTGTGAGTACTTGAAAGGTAGATCCCTTTAGTGAGTGAAATGTAACCAGAAATTAACTATTCTGTTTTCAAACTTGCTAATTTGATTTCTGGTGTAAATGCAAAGTAGTAATCAGAAATACGAATTTTACAGAGCCCCAGGGCCATGTGATCCTGAATGTGGAAATAGCTTGAGTTTAAGCCTTCAGCTAGGCATATTAACCCATGACTGAAAGCCTAGCACCCAGAAGGCTGAGGCAGGGGCTGGGCCTGTTTTATGCCAGCTTAAATAAGATCCCCATCTTGGCCTCTGGTAAATCCACAGGTTTGTAGAATACCTGCATAGAATAAAAGAATGGCAAGAGATACATACAGTAGTGTTTCAGCCTCAGGAACCTTGCCTAGTGGACCTAAAAGAGAGGCCAGCAGACCAGAAATGCAGGTGTCTGAAGTGGCATTAAAGTAGGGCCTAGAGTGATGGCTCATATGCCATCTTTGGTATTTCCTGGAAATGTGAGTAGGCAGGCAGGTCTGTCTGTCTATTATCTGTCTATATCTTTGTTTATTTATTCATTGATTGGTTGATTGATTGATTGGGACAAGTACTCATTGTGTAGTCCTGGCTAGCCTTGAACTGGGATTAAGTCATCAAGCCCCATCTGAGTGGGCAGATTTCTAACTGTCCTTTTTGTTCTCTTTTAGGCTCCTGGGTAGAACTGCACTTCAGCAATGGGAATGGGAGCAGCGTTCCAGCCTCTGTCTCTATTTATAATGGTGACATGGAAAAAATACTGTTGGATGCCCAGCATGAATCTGGACGAAGCAGCTCCAAGAGTTCTCACTGTGACAGGTAGGTTTTCTGGGTATCTCTTACAGTGTTGATGTTCTAGTAGATGGATAATCACAATTGTGCATGTTTTTGTGGGTGGGTTTCCAGGGCTGAGGCCTGGCCACATTTGGGAGTAATTCCATTATACAAGGAACCCTGGAGTTTGCTGGGAAGAAGTGGTCTGGAGCTCAAGTCTGGAAGGACTATAGTAAACCTAGAGACAAATAACAAAGTCTGCCCCGTTTTTGAAACTGTTCACCAAGTCTGAGCAGTTTTGTTCATGCTCCCAGCTGGCTTCTGTTCCTAGGCATTACTACTAGGGAGTGAATCCAAGATTTGTGGCTGAGAGTCAGTGATCAAAGGTCAGATGCTTCCAAGCGCTATGCTACCAATCATGCAAGAGGATGGGGTTTCCCTAGGGAACTGTCTAGCTGGCTCCTATGTGCTCAGCTCATAGACTGAGGAATTGTTTGGCACTGGTCTGGTGATAGACAAAGGGGAAGAGGCATGCTTTGGAGAGTCCTCTATCACCCCCTTAATGAGGTAAAAGCCCCTGCTTGGAATTTATGCTTCTTATGACACAATTGACATGCGCTCCATTTTGTCCATTTCTTAATCAAGCCCACCTCGTTCCCAGACACCACAAGATACCAACAGAGCTGAAATAGACACCCACAGCTTTGGCGAGAAAAACAGCACTCTGGTAAGCCATAAATAGGAACATGCTATAAGGTTCAGCACATCATCAGTCTGGTGACTCCTATACTTGCAACATCTGTGAGTCTTTGCTTTCTCTTAGTTTTTGAAGAAGGGTGTCTCATTAAACATGGAGCTCACCAATTTGGATAGATCAACCTGCTAGTGAGCTCCAGTGATCTTCCTATTTCTGCCTTTCAGGCCTGGGATTACAGAAGTGATCCACTATGTCTGGCATTTTACATGGGTGTTGGATCTGTGTTTTTTAAAATTTTTGTTTTTGTTTGTCTCTGTGTGTGTGTGTGTGTTTGAGAGAATGCCATATGTATGGAGGCATTCTAAACCCCATTTTTATTTAGACAGAATCCCTATTTACCCTGTCTAGCCTGGAACTTGCTAGCCAGGCTGGTCTTGAACTCACAGAAAGCTACCTGTCTCTGCCCCCTCAGTGCTGTGATTAAGGATATCCACCAACTTGTCCAGTGGTGTTGGGAATCTGAACTGAAAGTCCTAATGCTTGTGCAGCAAGTACTTCATTTGCTGAGCCAACTTTCCACCCACCACCTTCCCTTTTTAATAGGATTTCTAAACAATTTTAAATTGTATGTGTCTGTGTGTCTGTATGGTATGTGCACATGAGTCCAGGTGTCCAGAAGCCAAAGGCATTGGATCCCCTGGAACTAGAATTAGTGGCAGCAGTCTGTCAACAGGTCTGGGTTCTGGGAACTGAATTTGGGTCCTCTGAAAGAGCAGCAAGTACTCTTAACCCATGGGCCATCTCTCCAGCCCTAGACAGCTCATTAAAAAAAAAAATATCTTGTAGAAATTAACTGAAGAATCTACTTTGCTAGTGCTAAGGTGGTTACAAATACATACAGCTACACATGGCTTAAGTAGTGAGCGTGGGGCCTTGTGCATTCTGGGCAAGCATTCTGTAAACTGAGCTATACCCTAGTCCCTGAGCTCACTTTTCTAGTATTAACTCAGTAGAAACTAAAGAGCACCTTCAGCATTGTTGTGAGAGCAAAGCCTGTCTTAGTTGAGAGTTCTATGGCTGTGAAGAGACACCACAGCCACAGTAACTCTTTTTTTTTTTTTAAAGGATTTATTTTATCCTTTAAAATACACAGTACACTGTGTACTGGTGTAGACACCAGAAGAGGACATCAGATCCAATTATAGATGGTTGTAAGATACCATGTGGTTGCTGGGAATTGAACTCAGGACCTCTGGAACAGCAGTCAGTGCTCTTAACTGCTGAGCCATCTCTTCAGCCCCACCAGAGTAACTCCTAAAGACAATATTATTTAATTGGGACTTGTTTATAGTTTCAGAGGTTTAGTTCATTCTCATCATGGTAGGAAACATGGCAGACATGGTACTAGGGAAGTAGCTGAAAGTTCAATGTCTGGATTTGTAGGCAGCAGGAAGAGGGAGAGCTTGGTTTGGGCTTTTAAAACCTCTAAGCCCATATACACAGTGAGACACTTCTTCCAACAAGGCCACACCTCCTAATCCTTCCCAAGTAGTGGCATTCCTAGGTGACTAAGCATTGAAACGTTTAAGTCTCTGGGGGCCATTCTGTGATTTATCTATAGGGACCTGTCAAGGGCTCCAAACAGCATCCTTATCTGCCACTGATAGCTCAAGTACCATCGGTCTTCTGGATCATATTGTCCAAGTGGTAGAGCAGTCTGGACCTGTTGAAGAGCCTTCTGCTGCAGGCTCCACTCAAAGCTGGGCCAAAGTAACCATATATCCAAGAGAGGAATATGCCATTTCCAGAACTCTAATAGGCCTGCTAAACACTGTATTTCTTTCTTGGTGCTAGGAGGGGCCAGGTGCAGTTTCACCTTAGAAGGAATATCTCAAATGCCTCATACCACTGGACTTATACTTCACTGAGGTAGAAAGCCCTTGAATTTTGGATTTATTTCCCATTCTCTGGTGCACATATGTATTACAAGTCCAAAGTGGTTAGTTACTACCTCCTGCTTACTTCATCCAGTCAGTATAATGTCATCAGTATAGGGAATGAGTGTGCTATTTTGTAGAAGAGATATGATCAAGATCCCTTCTAATAAAGTCTGTTATTGGGCCTTAGTGGAAACTGAACATTTGGCAATAGGCCATCAAGTTGCCTTGTGACCCGAGCTGCCTATCATGAGCTGGGTGTCATCTGACCCAAGTGATTGTGTACAACAACAATCCATTATCAAATGGAAGAGCTATCTAGATCGTGAGCAGGTCCACTTAGGTCCTGAAGGCACAAGTTACATGAAGAAGCTGCCATGGTTTCTACTCCTGTTACAGTACCATCTGCTGCCAAGCATGCACTTATAGCCTTATGGGGTAAGCCTTATGATTGGTTGATGGCGGAGAGTAGCTCCTGGTTTACTGATGGACATTCTGCACATTATCCAGGCACCATCCAGAAGTGGACAGCTGTGGCATTATATCCACTTTCTGAGCCAACTCTGAAAGATATACTAACAAAGACAAATCATCACAGTGAGCAGAACTTTGGGCAGATCATGTGGTCATAACATTTTGTTTTGAAGGAGAAATAGCCAGAGAATGTGAGATTGTTGACTGATTCATGAGCTGTAGCTAATATTGGCTGGATAGTGAGGGATTTGGAAAGAACATGACTTGAAGATTGGTTAGAAAGAAATCTGGGGAAGAAGTATGTGGATTGATCTCTACAAATAGACAAAGGATGCGCAGATACTTGTCCTGTGTAAATGCTCACCAAAAGGTGACTTCTGCTGAGTACAGTAGATAGGATGACCCATTCTGTGGAGAGTCAGCCTCTTTTCCCAGCTATCCGTGTCATTGTCCAATAGGGCCATGAACAAAATGACCATTGGAGAAAAGATGAGGGTTATGTGTGCGCTCAACAACATGAACTGCTATTTACCAAGGCTGATCTGGCTACTGCTGCTGGGTGCCAGATCTGCCAAAAGCAGAGACTAACACCGAGCTCCAGACATGGCACTGTTCTCTAGGGAGGCAGGTTGACTACATTGAACTATTTTTTTCCATGGATAGGACAATGCTTTGTCCTAACTGGAGTAGATACTTATTCTGGTTGTTGATTTGTCTTAACTGCACATAATGCTTCCAACTTCCATGGACTTACAGACTTCCTTATCCACTGTATTCTACATAGTATTGCTTCTGACCATGAAACTCACTTCACAGCCAGATAAGTTTGACAGTAGACAGACACATGATCATGGATTCCACTGGTATTAATTACCATGTTCCCAACCATCCTGAAGCAGCTGGCCTGAAAGAAAAATGGAATAAACTTTTGACAACACGGTGCCAATTAGGCATCAGTAGCCTGGAGGTCTGGTACAAAGTTCTGTAGAAAGTGGTATACTCCTTAAATCAGCATCCAATACATGGTACAGTTTCTCTCATAACCAGGATCCATGGGTTCAAGAATCAAGAGATGGAGAAAGGAATAGTTCTTTTTTTAATTATTTGCTTCCTGTTCCTGTGACCTTTTTCTGCTGGCCTAGAAGGGGTGTGTGTGTGTGTGTTTTGGGGAGGTTGGATGGGAGAACCTAGAAGGGATGTGTGTGTGTGTGTGTGTGTGTGTGTGTGTGTGTTTTGGGGAGGTTGGATGGGAGAACTTATGCCAGGAGACAAAACCACTATTCCATTGGACTAGAAGCTCAGTTTCTGATGCCCTTAAATGAGCAGGCTAAGAAAGGAGTGACAGTTTTAAGAGGGTGATTGATCCAGATTACCAAGGGGAAATTGGATTGCTTCTCCACAATGGATGTAAGAAAGATTCTGTCTGGGGTCCAGGAGATCCTTTAGGGTGTCTCCTGTTAGCATGCCCTGTGATTAAAGTCAGTGGGAAACTCCAACTTAATCTATGCAGGATGATAAGGGGCACAGACTGTTCAGGAATGAAGGTATGGATCACTTCCCTCAGGAAAAGAACCAAGACCTACTGAAGTACTTGCTGAAAGTGGAGGAAGTATATACAGAACGGGTAGTCGAGGAAGGCAGTTATAAATATCAGCTGCTAGGGTCATGTGATCAGTTGAACAAATGGAGGATTGTAATTCTGGAGTGTTTCTGTTGCATTTTGTTAAAAATGTGTTTATGTAGATTTGTGTTTCCTTTACCCAATTTATCATATAATGGAACATCAGTTAAGAGAATATCAATGGTTATCATGTTTTAGTTTGAGATATTAAAAGACTATTCCTGAAGGGACATTACCACCTAAATATCTGAATTTGTAATGCATTTACAGTTGTGGGGTAGTTAATAATACCATGTCAGGTGGGGTTCTCTGTTGAGCTTACCGACCTTATCTCTAGTGTGAATGTGGAAAGCTCACCCGCTTTATTTAATATTTACTTTTTCTTAGTCTGAGGAAGATTATATTGAGAGAAGAAGAGAAGTTGAAAGTATCTTGAAGAAAAACTCAGATTGGATATGGGATTGGTCAAGTCGTCCAGAAAATATTCCCCCCAAGTAAGTCTGTTTTCAATATTCTTGGTCAAGGTGTTTCCTTTGACAAGAGGACACTGATTGCAGTTTCTTTCTACCCCAGGGAGTTCCTTTTTAAACATCCGAAGCGCACAGCTACTCTAAGCATGAGAAACACAAGCGTGATGAAGAAAGGGGGCATTTTCTCAGCAGATTTTCTGAAGGTTTTCCTTCCATCTCTGTTACTGTCTCATCTGCTGGCTATTGGCTTGGGGTAAGTGATGTTTCTATGAGCATATGGATACCCTATGACAGGGTGGACCTTGGTGATTCTAGGCTCCAACAATTTATTTCTACATCGTTTAGAGAGAGAGATAATTATAGGTTGGTGCATTTTCACAAAGTTATTCCCAAGTTACTGTTAGGTCAAGTAAAAATCCTGTGCTGTGGAAGGCCCTTATGCCTTTATCCGCCATGTCTTGCACAGGGGTTCTCATGCTGGGCCTTTTTCTTGTGCCACCTCTACATACAGTGAGTGGGTGGATGATCCTGACTTGTTTCTTGACAGTAATGGAATAATTAAGGCCTTCAGGTTTCTGCTTCTATATCTAGTTTAGACTGAAACAGACCAGGGACTATAGCTGTGGATTCTCTAGATGAGACCAGTGCTAAAGAGCAGATCACCAAAGGGACACTGGGGACTACGACTCATATATTCTGGGCTGGCCTTACAGGGATGAGATTGGGTTTCACATCTTCCTGTGTCTACCTCCTGAATGCTGAGATTACAGATGTCTGCCTACCCAGGGCTACATAATATTATGGTCAAGCACACTACCAGCTGAGCTATATCCCCAGCCCTTACTCTTCTTCTTTTTTTTTTTTTTTGGTTTTTCGAGACAGGGTTTCACTGTAGCCCTGGCTGTCCTGGAACTCACTCTGTAGTGATGCCAGGCTGGCATCAAACACAGAAATCTGCCTGCCTCTGTCTCCCGAGTGCTGGGATTAAAGGCGTGCGCCACCACTGCCCGGTGCCCTTACTCTCCTTTAGGCCTGTCCATACCCTCTGTCCATGTCAGGGTGAACTCACCATCCGTATGAAGATAGTGTTTGGCTGCAGTCTATTGAAATGGCTGGGGTGCCACTGTAGGCTTCTGGCCTGTTAGCTGGGGATATGTGTGGGGCAGAAGGCTCTGTAGCCTGCTTATTCTTTTCTCCAAAAGCATTCATGTGACTGCCCAGTGTGTTTCATGTTTGATCTCTTGGGATTTTGTGGGTTTCATAGGTACATCCAATCCCAGTCCTCCCTGCCCTTAACTTCCTGCACTGCAAACCCTCACTATACCTGTAGAGTTGCCTGTACAAATGAAATGAAATGGCTGCCTGGGTGACAGAGGCTCCTCTTAGCTTGCTGGACTGGAGCCCTACCTGACTTCACCACTTCTCCATGTGTGGTTCTCTCCTGGCACGTGGTCTCATAGACAGGTGCATCCCTGTCACCTGGAACTTTTTTCTCAGAACTAGCAAGCAATAGGGTTCAGTGGCAATTGGGAAGCATAGGCAGGGAAATCTCTGAATTACAGGCCAATCAGGACTACTTATCGAGACCTGGTCTCAAAACACCAACAGAACCAGCAAGGGGAAAAACCTATGGACAGGGCCTAGGAATCTGTTCAGTCCCTTCAGGCAATTATTTCTGGATCTAGGCCTACCTACCGTCTGTCCTTCATCCTTCCCAGTCTCCTAACTTGATGATGCCATCCCACTCTTGGCAACTTCTAGTCTTTCATGAACATTACCCTCCTTAGTTCAGATAGCTCACTGCCCAGTCTTCTATCTCCCCAGTGTGCACAAACCTGGCCAGGTGGAATTCTTTCCTGTCTCTTTTCCTAGAGATTGTTATTTCCCACCCTACCTGATTGCAGAGGAGGGAGGCTTCATTACTTATTCCTAGGTTGGGCTTTGAGGTTAGTGGTAATGAACTAACTGTGGCTCATTTGGTACACAGAAGGGAATGCGAAGCTGTATAGTGATAGGATTTGGTCTGGTTTGTACTTAGATTTGAACCTGGGACCTTGTACATGGTAGATAGGTACTCCATAACTGAGTTTCAACTCCTGTTGTTAAAACACACACACACACACACACACACACACACACACACACACACACACAGTCTCTTGCATCATTAGAATAACTGAAACAATTGAAACTAAATTTTAAGTAAGAAAAATTAGACCAATATCAAATACATATTAGATGACTAAAAACACATGATAAAGATTGCAGACAGTTGGGCTGGAGGGATGGCTCTGTGATTAGGAGCACTACTTGCTCTTCTGGAGGACTTGGGTTTAATTCTCAGCACCTACATGGCAGCTCACTCATCTGTTGTGTAACTCTAGTTCCATAGGCTCTGACACCCTCACACAGACATACATGCAGGCAAAACACCAATGTACATAAAAATAATAAAATCGTAAAAAATAAAAAAGATTACAGACAGTCATACTTTATCAAGTATAAGATGCCTAGTTCTCTTCCAGAAACTGTAACCATGGTGGCCTGACCTCTTTGAGCTATGTAAAGTCACCTGAGAATCATGGGACTAGATTGACTGCCATTCCTTTTCTGTCTAGGATCTACATTGGAAGGCGTCTGACAACTTCCACTAGCACCTTTTGATGAAGATTTGGATCTGACTTCTGTTCACACAGTGAGGATTCATGTCTGAGCTGTGACAGCTAATTGAAGAGTTAGCATGATCCTGGGTGTCTGCACTATGTGTTTATCTGTTCTGTAAATGCGGTGTTCCTGATTTAGTGAACAGAATAGACTCTTATCATGACCTATGATTATACCTATGGGATCAATTAATAAGCATGTCAGACTGATGCTTATTGTAGCATTTACTAGTAAATTTCTTTGAATATTAGATATAAATAATATAAATAATTTTAATATAGTAGTAATGTTGTATTTAAAAATTATCTGTAATCGTAATCCAGTTAAGACAATTTACACTTCAAAAGAATGAGTAAGTAATATTAAAATCATTAAAGGGTTTTTCCCAAAGGAATATTGTGGCCTTATAAACCTATTACAGAGTAGAAAATTAAAGGGTGCAGGTTATCTGTAAAGGCCTCTTACTTTGTGAATTAAGTAGCAAGTAGAAGCTAAGGTTACCCACAAACCCCACTTTGCAGTCCCTCCTCTTCTTGCTTTGCAGGATGAGGGTTCCAGCCTTGCTGTCCACCATTACCTTGGGTGGTCACCTTTATCACTCTGCTGGATTAAATTCCACTGTTTGTACTTAAATTTTGTGTGCTTTTAAAGTCAGCTGTATTGTAAGCAAATCTACTTTAAAAGACTGGAAATGAAAAACAAAATCTTTGCCAAATCCTTTGGAGAATACTGGATTTGCATATGCATTAATCAGTATCCCAGGCTTCTGTCAGATCAGCGTCTTCTCTGTTCTATAGCGTGGTTTAAAGCCTGCCTCCGTGACGTGACATGCTGTATACATTCTGCTGTATTTGTTTCACTGTCCCACACTTAACTCAGGTGTGCTAAAATAAAAGTAACATTTTAACAGTCTTTTGTTTATATTTACATGATTACTGGAAATAGGGTATATCCCCTTCATTTGGAGCAAGATGGCAGGGTACTGTCTCTCCCTCTTCCCCTCTCCCCTATCTCTTCCTGAAACAGTGTCCTTACTGTAGCCCTGCCTGACCTAGAACTCTGAGATCTGCCTGCCTCTGCCTCTCAAGTGCTGAGATTAAAGGTGTGCAAGCACTACACCTGGCCCCACATAATATTTTATTTTTGTAGTTTAAATAGTACACTATCACATGAGTGCAGAGCCCTCTGAGGGCAGAAGGGGGCATCGGATCCTCCGAAGCTAGGGTTAGTTATGGCCCGCCCTGCATGGGTGCTGGGAATCAAGCCCTCTTCCTGCAGTGCATCTTTTCTTCTCTCTTCAATCTTCTCTTTCCCTTCCCTTCCCTTTCCCCTTTCTCTTTCCTTCTCAAGATGCAAAAGGCGAGTTTTCCCCTGCTTCAGTCCTCACATAGTTCTGAATGGCAGAAATATATTTCCTAATGGCTGTAGTGAGAAGCCTTTGTTTACTTCTTCTTGGATCCTCTGTGCATCCTGGAGTTCTTTACATAGGTCAGGCTGGCCTTGAACTTCTATCTGCCTCCTGAGTGCTGGGATTAAAGCCACCTTGTCCTGCAAGCTTTCATGTTTCTATTCTATGTATGTGTGGTTTATGAGATAGTTACTATGTTGCCTAGCCTGGCCTAGAGCTCTAGAATCATTCTGCTTCTGCTGGGCATAGGCTTACTCTACCAAACACAGTGTATTTATATTTAAAAAAAAAAAAAAAAAAAACAACTTCCTGGGGGGGTGGAGAGATGGCTCAGTGGTTGAGTGTTCTCACGAAGGACTTGAGTACCTAGTACCCAACATGGCAGCTCACAGAACTCCAGTTCTAGGGATCTGATGCCTCTGACCTTTGCCTATATTTCAGATTATGGTATACAAATGTAGATATAGGTAAAATACTTAAAGATCTAAGAAAACAAGCCAAAAAAATGCATAAATAACTTTCTTTAAAATGCCAGAACTTTTCCCTGAAGATCTCAAGAATTACAAAATAAGACTAATTCCAGCACTTGGAAGCTGATGCAGGAGGACCACAACACTGAAGCCACTCCAGGAAAGTGCCAATCCTTTCTTTTAAAATGTGATTTCTTTACATGCATTGGTGTTTTGCCTGCATGTGTGTCAGTTCTCCTAGAACTGAAGTTGGACATGAGCTGCCGCATGGGTGCTGAGAACTGAAGCCAGGTAGAGAGATTCTGTACGCATAGGTGCTGGGACTTGGAAGCCAGGTCCACTGGAAGAGCAGCCAGTGTCCTCTAGCAGCACCACTAGCCATCTTCAGCCCCAGTGAAGGGCTAACTTAAATAACAGATAGTTAAGCCTCTGCGGTACCTGGGTTGGATGATGAGGCTGGTTCATGAAGCCATAGCATAAACAGTTGCTAAAATACACAGAACTGATTGGCTCTCAGGATATAGCAAATCACATGAACAATACAAGCAAAATCTGAGTGCCAAAAGGGTGTTGAAGCTGAGTGTTTGATCTAAGAAATCTGATGGTTCTAAAGTAGATTCAGTCCCTATAGTTTCTGATGGGTGTGTATGTTCCTTCCCTTGGAACTCTGGACAAGTTGATGGACAGGACAAGGAAAAAGTGATGTGGCCCAGTTCCTGGGGTCTATCCAGATTTAATGCTGATAGCTGCAACTTTTCTATTGGGACACTTGCTGTTAGACCCCAGACTCCCATGCTGGGAAGAAGCCAAACTGCTCAGTGAAGAGGAAGCATGCTGGCCACCCACTGACCTAGCCTCACAGTCTTCCAGCTCTAGCTGATACTACATGGAGCTGAGCCCATAGTACTGCTCAAACCAAAAGAAATACGCATTCTTGGGGGAAAGAGCAGGAGACGATATAGCACATCTCCTCATTTGTGCCAAAATTTGAGGTGAAAAAGTCATAAATGAGATGTGATGGGCATAGGAGGTGAGTGGCAGGTCAAGTGGGCAGATAGGAAGGAGTGGGAGGAGTAAGAGCAGACTTAGAATGGCAGTAGTGCTTGACTGGCCTTCAGGTACCAAGAAGGGCACTCGTCTGAGTTACACGTGAATCATAAGCATGCTGTAGGGGTTGGGAGTCAACAGCAGGAGCCCCACTATCTGGCAAGTGGTATCTGGACTAGATCCTACAAGGGTGTAATAGTGAAAAACAGATGTTTTCCTGCTTCAGTAAGGGAATGCCGTATGAAATTAGATTGCATATATTGACACTGAGCAAAAAAATGTAAGTTAAGGGTGGTAAAAGCCCAGTCTTTTACCTGATGTACAAAGAAGTCAGGCTGGAGTAGGCTGCTTGAAGCCTATGGTGGAAACTAGCTGAATGTTTGAAAATGGGTGATGAAGTGAATCCAGCTAGCTCTGCTCCAGAGTCCAGACACACAGACACTAAGCACTAGATTCTATACTTAGTATCATCTTTTCCCCATGAAATGCTCAGTCAGAAATAGTAGCTGTATCCTGAAGAAACTTGGTAGGTATGTCAACTCCAGTTTGATGCTGAGGCCACTTCAGGTTTTTGTTTTGTTTATGTTTTTTTTTTGCCCAAAATCCATAATTGTAATTTAATCATTAAACAAAAATAGACAGGGCTAAATTGTCTATGAAACAGTTGTCCATAATCTTCAAAGTTGTCAAGCTCATGAGAGACAGACTGGCAGATAAAGAGATAATGCAGTATGCTCCTAGTCACAGGACATTTAAGAACCGGTAAGGCCAAGGCTGTGTGGTTTGAGTGAGATAGCATTCCACTGTCACCATGGAGGCTGAATGTTTAAGACAGTAAGTAGAGTCTTTTACTCACAGTGGTCCTGAGCCAGCAGCAGCAGAACTGCCAGGGACATTTCTGGAAATGTAGATTCTGGGGCACACGCTCTGGTCTGAGCTGTGTCCTAAGCTGCTGTGGAGAGTGGAGAAGCTCTGTGAAGTGATGGGTAGAGCTACCCTCTACATAAAACTGAGTTGTCTAAAAACTCCAAAGCACATTCAAGAAAGAAACAATTACATGGGTCAGAAGTAGAACAAGATGTTACCAAACTACTTTGAAGACTTCCAAAGTATTTATTGCCAGTTTAAAACTAAAAACTAAGGTGGTAGTGGCCCACACCTTTAATCCTAGCACTTAGGAGGCAGGGCCAGGCTGGTCTACATAGTTCCAGGACAGTAAAGGTTACACAGAGAAACCCTGTCTTAAAACCAACCTTCCCCCGCCCCTCCCACCCAAACAACAACCAACTAAAACAAAAAGCACCTCTTTGCCAGCTATGGTGCTACCTGCCTGTAATCCCAATACTTGGATGTGTAGGTAGAAGGATTGCAAGTTCAAGCCAGCTGTGGGAAGCACAGCAAGATAAAGTCTGGGGCATGTAGCTCAGCTAGCAGACTATACAACTAGCAGTCACGAACCCTGGGTTTGATTCCCAGTACCACATAAACCAGGTGTTCACACTCAGGCTCAGAGTCATGCTCCTTTTACATAGTGAGTGTGAGACTGGCCTGGGATAGAGATTGTAAAAGGGTTTTTGGGTTGAGACAGGGTCTCTATGTGTGGCCCTGGCTGTCTTGGAATTTACCACAGAGACAAGGCTAACCTCAAATTCAGATTATCTGCTTGCATCCCAGAGCATTGAGATTAAAGGTTTGTGCCACAACGTCCAGCCTTCCTATTCCCGACCCTCCATTTTTTTGAGACAAGATTTCATTGTGTACCATACTGGCATCAAACTCACTGTGATCCTCTTACCTCAGCCTACCAAGTAGAGGCCCGCATTACAACACCCAATTCAGCCAATAACCTGAAAATGAGCATCATAGTAATAGTGGAATTGGGCCAAGACAAGTGAAGGAACATCTGGTCTATGTCAATGCTACTATCTCTCAGTCTTGGTTGTGTTCCTCCCAGGGTAGCATTTGGTGTAAAGCCATTGTCCAGTGCCCTCCAATCACAAGAGCCAGGAGTTATGCTCCTCAAGCCATGGCATGAGGTCTGAGTGGTCAGAGTTCTGTGCCAACACACCTTGCGCCTGAATTGTGCAAGTCGGAACACAAGCTTTGCAAAATAAAAAAACTTTCAAAAAGTATATGCAAACTGAACAAGCTGCCTTCTGCCACTCATCTGCTCAGGATTTCCACCAAAGGCTCATTTCGCTTATTTAGCATATCAAAACAGCCACAAAACTGAAGAGTTAAAAAATGCTCCTGCACACCACGACTTCGATTTTCAATGTAACACTTTTCATTTCATGACACCCATCAGTGTGACAGTGCAGGTTCCTGTCTGCTATGGTCAAATTTAGGTACTAGTTTCCATTTTTGAAGTGTTAGACTTTTACTTGAAAATTTTACATAAAATCATTGTGTAGGACCACTTTGGGGAAAGCACCAGGCCACATTGCCTCTTCCCTGGAGAGATCACCACCTTTTGACCATTTCCTTTCTGCTTTGCCTCAAAATCTTTTCCCTGGTCCTCTGAGTGACACATGAGTTTACTCAGAAAATGTGGGACTTGAGGCAGAACAGGTGATAAAATGACAGCCGGAGCAGACAGACTGGGTAGGAATGTCAAGAGTGTTGTTTTGTTTTTTGTTTTTGAGACACAGTCTCTGTGTGGTCCAGGCTGTCCTAGAACTTGATATGTAGACCAAACTGGCCTCTTAACTGCCTGCAAGCCAGTCCCTACAAATGCTGCTGAGTCCCTAGAAATGCAGCTACCTGCACCATCCATGCCCCAGTGTGGCCTGGCAGACAGCCTCCCTCACCCACAGAATGGAACTTTTGCTTTCCTAGCCAGCACCCTGCCATGCTGCACCCTGCCATGCTGCATGCAGAGAACAGCTGCCACACAGCACCCTTGGGTATTTTCTCTCTCTGCAATGTCCAAGGACTAGCAGCTATGAGTCACATTAACCCACATAAGAACCTTGACTCTTCAGATTTTAAAAGCATGGCAGCTGGACAGGGTCTAACAGTATTGGCTTAAAACGGGTGTGGGTCACACTGTGGGCAGGGCTCCCACCAGAGGCTAAGAAGAACAGTGTGTGACTTCTGGCCAGTTGCCACACTCAGCTCTGCAAAGGAAGACTTTCCAGGTATGGAAGCTGGGCCAGGACCCAAGAATAACAGCAGAGAACAGCCTCAGGTACTCACCTTCCCTCCACTTTCAACAGCAGGGACGAATGTCTCAGGACCATAGGGATCATTTCCACTTGGCATGTTTTACTGCAGCTGATGAATGCATATATCAATGTCTTGTCAAATGTCACAACTGATGCATAAGTGCATCACAGAAGCACAACTTTTGATTTTTTTTTCAAGAAAGGTTTCTCTAGCTGGCCTCAAATTCAGAGGTTCACGTACCTGTGCCTCCCAAGTGCTGGGATTAAAGGGGTGTGGTGCCACCACCTGGCAGAAAGAAATAATTAAAAACCCTTAAAAAGATCTCTCTTATTTTTTATGTATGAGTGATTAGCTCATGTATGTGTACATGCACGCCTAGTACATCCAGGGCACTGAATCCCCTGGAACTGGGAGTTACAGCAAGTTGTGAGCCACATGTGGGTTCTGGGAAGTAAATCAAGGTCCTCTGCAAGATCAGCAGGTGTTCTTAACTGCTGACTCATCTCTTCAGCCCTTCTTTTAAGTTTTTAATTAACCAAAAAACAACAAAAAACAGACAGGGTCTCACTTTGTAGTCCTGGCTGGAACTCATGAGATCCAGTAGTCTCTGCCTCTTTTGTGCTGGGATAAAAGGTGTATGTCACCATGCTTAGGTCCCCCAAGCCCCCAGGGTCTCATGTAACCAAAGTTGGCTTAATTCAACTTATCATATATCAGTGGATAAGCTTGTACTTCTGCTCCTCTTCCCAAGTATGTGGATTGCATGCAGACAAAATTACATGTTTAAATTCTAATGTATAGGCTAGTTGTGGTACACACCTTTGATCCTAGCACTCTGGAGGCAGAGGCAGGAGAATCTGAGTCGAAGCCAACCTGGACTAAACAGAGTTCCAGGCTAGCTAGGGCTAAGCAGTGAGACCCTGTATCAAAATAAAAAATGCCACATGTATGCCAAACTCAGTGGTGCACTTGGGAGGCAGGGACAGTTAATATTGGTGTATTTGATGTCAGCTTGTTCTGAAGTAGTAAGGTCCAGGCCAGTGCCACATAGTAAGACTTGGCTTCCACTCCAAAACAAACTCACATGCTTTTTTTTTTTTTTTTTTGGTCTAGGTCCTCAGCCCAGAAGCAGAGCAATAAAACATTGGGCAGAAACTGGTTATCTTTTTTGTTTGTTTTTGTTTTTTCCAGACAGGGTTTCTCTGAGTAGCCCTGGCTGTCCTGGAACTCACTCTGTAGACCAGGCTGGCCTCGAACTCAAGAGATCCTCCAGCCCCTGCCTTGCGAGTGCTGGGATTAAAGGCGTGTGCCACCACTGCAGAGCTAACTATAGGATTCTTACCTTAAGCTAGGCACAGTGACATGTGCCTGGGAAACAGAAGATGCCAGCCTGGGCTACAACAGTTAAGAATCTTGTACAGAAACAAAACCAGCCTTCAGAATGTCTATTTGTCAGAAGTAAGACTTTTCAGCCAACACTGGTAACTGCCATCAAAAGCAGCTGTTCTCTACACCACAGCAATGCACAGCTGTCTCTGAAAAGGCTCAGTCCTGTGAGGGACAGACAGCACCTGCTATAATCCAAGGGGACAGCTGAGCTAACAGGGAAAACTTACATGCTCACCTACTCTCTCCTCTACAAGTGGTCAGCAGGCTTTGTTGGGAAAAATTTTAAAGATGGAAAACGTTGTCTAAATACTCGGTGTAAATCCATTTAAACATGAACGCATGGGAACTTTTTGGGTAGAACAGATGCACACAGGTACAGTCATGCTACATTAGGACTGGTTTTCCTTGGGTACCAGGGCTGATGCTTGTGTAACTTGCTTCATCTCTGACACTGTAAGCTGCCACAATCAAGATCCAAGACAGATTTTTTTGTGACTATGTAGTCCTGACTGGCCTCGAACTCAGAGATCCACCTGCCTTAGCCTCCCTAGTGCTGGGATTAAAGGCCTGTGCTACTGTACCGAGCCACTTCTATTCTTTCTTTTTAGCAGGGTCTGTCTCACTATGTAGCCTGTGCTGGCCTGGAAATCACAAAGACGTGTCTGCTCTTGCCTCCAGTTTGTTAGGAGGCACGGCAGAGCTTGAGTCCTTGTAAGTCCTCCGATTCGAATCCTTGTGAACAGAGGTGGGTGGCATCAGTTGCTTCCTGTGACCGTGAGGCATGCTGCCCTTGCAGATGCCTTGGCAGTCACCACTACACCTTCCCATTTCAGCAGGCACAGGCTCTGCCCTGCAGCAGCTCATTAGCTAAATCCCATGGAACACTAAGTGTTGGTCTTTTTTTTTTTTTTTCTGAGCCAGTTTCTCTGTGTAGCCCAGGTTGGCCTCAATCTCACAGATCCATCTGCCTACCAAAGCTCAATTAAGTGTTGGTACTTTTACCTTTTTTCCTTTCTCTTTTTAAACTTTTATATTTCTTGTCAGGAAATCTTGACCCCTGATATCTAAAGAGTTTGAAAACAAGCCATAGGGACAGGTAGTATCATATAGCCCAAGTACAGTTGTTGAGTTCTGCTGATTGAGGTACAATATGAAATCTAGCATGCACACAATTTTAGCAGTATTTTGAAATTTTTTTTTTTTTTTTTTAAAAAGAACGCATGTACATATTAGCTGTGGCGACTCTGGGTCCTACTTTAAGCTAGGTGTCAATCTGAGAGCAGCAATTCCATTGCTCTTTCATGCGTGTTTCTTTTTCAGAGGTTGACTCAATTTTGGCTTTCCCAGACAGAGTTTCTACAGAAACCAAGCGGCAATTTGGGATAGTTACATTTAGAATATGAAGTTCTGTACAAACTCGACAATTCTCCTAAAGGAAAAAAAAAATTTTCAATTTATTCCAAAGTATAAATATCCTGAATAATTTCCCTATGTGCAACTGAAACAAATAAAGACTGCAGTAGCATTTGGGTTTAAAAACACTTCACAGTGTGTTGTGTTTATTAAGTAGCTCCACAGAAGGTGTGATGGCAGGTGCAGTGGGTGAGTAGAGCTGCCTGAGCCTGCTCAGGCGTATCCACGCACCAGTGGTGGGTGATGCAGCCCACTGGGGCTCCAGGGCCAGAGAGGAACATGGGTGGTTGCCACACCATGTCCAGGATAAGGACCAGGGATGGATGGCAGAGACAGAGGGAAGAGCTGGAGAGAGATTTGATGAGATTTTTTTTTTTTTTTGGTCTATAGACTGGAAAGGAAGGCTCAGACTTAAATAAATACATTTGAGTAATGGCCTTTATTGAGCAGAGTCCACCAATTCAGCTTCGAGTAGGTTTTCCCTTCAGCAGCGGCACTCATCTCTCCCAAGACTCCAGCTGAGACCCCTTCTCCTCCTGTGTCTATGAGGGAAGTAGAAGTCACTATTCTCAATGGAGAGGACAATGCCTTTTTTTTGACAGGAAAACGACTGGCTTAGGTATGCAAGACAACACTTGGTCCTCCAGTTAGTTTTCTTAATTAATTTTGTCCTGGAATATATACAAGTTATTGGTGGCAGCTACAGCAATAATGCTCTCCATGGGGTGCCAGGCTGTGTGAAGGATCTTCTTATTGAAGTCCAAACTGTCCACACTAATCTCGTCTTTCTTTCTCTTACCCCCTGTACATACTTTCCGGGGCTTCAGGCTGGCTCGGGGTTTACTGTTCTCTCTTGAGGCTTCCAGTGTAACATCCCTCCGAGTGTTTCTATCAAACATTCTAAAGAAGTTGTTGTAGGACCCCGTCATAATGGCACTGTTCAGGAGAAAAAAAGAGAGGACACTGAGTACCCAGCAGAAGCATGGCAGTGACATGAACCAGGGCAATGGCAGGAAGTTTGGACCCTCTACAGGTCCCAATTTCTACATTATCAGGGAAGAAATTTGAACTTCACTTATTTTTATGTTCAAGTAAGAAATGGATCTATAATTTAAATACTTGCTCACCAAGGCCAGAAGAGTGTGTCAGATCCCCTGCAATGTGTCTTACAGGTGATAGTGAGCTGTTTGACATAGGGGCTGAGAACAAAACTCCTCCATTTCTCTTGTCTAACTAATGTATAGAAGAGGGAAGAGGAGAGAAAGGAGAGACAGGGGTGGAGGAGTAGAAAGGAGGAGGAGCAGGGTAGGGAAGAAAGAAGAAAACTAATTCTGTCTAATCACTTTTAGTCTAGCACTTGGGAGGCAGATCTCTGTGAGTTTGAGGCCAGCCTGATCTACATAAGTGAATTCCAAGACACCCAGGTCTATGTAATAGAGATCCTGTCTCAAAAAAAGCAACCTCCCCCAAAAGATCCCTGTCTTAGTCATAAACTGACAGTTTACCAAAAGCCTGACCTTCTCATTAACAAGATACCTCCCACTGTTCCCAGAAAGGCAATCTCTCCTCAAAGCAGATGGGTGTTAACTTCCATGCAGCTGTATTTTGAATAGTATTGGATCTTTTTGTTGTTGCTGAGATTTCAATTTCAGGACCTTTACAGGTTCAGCAGATCCTTTACCACTTAGCTATACCCTCAGTCCTGTTACTAATTGTGATCCAGGCTGGTCTAGTTCACTAATGCTCAGTGCCTTTTATTATAGACATAAACAAATTTTTTTTTTTTTTGAGACAGGGTTTCTCTGTGTGGCCCTGGCTGTCCTGAACTCACTCTGTAGACCAGGCTGGCCTCGAACTCAGAAATCCGCCTGCCTGCGTCTGCCTCCCAAGTGCTGGGATTAAAGGCGTGCGCCACCACTGCCCGGCCACATAAACAATTTAGCCGTGCTCTCCCCAGTGGCCAATAAGCAGGTTGGCTGATGTTTCAGGTTTCGGTTTTCTTATCTTTATGTGCAAGATCTTCCCAACATACTGATGTTAGCAGAGTGCCGCCGGAAGCCAGGGAGTACCACTGGCCTCACTCCTCCTCATCACTGTATTCCCCACTGTTCACTCCCACTTGCGGTCTTTGTCATTTCAAAAGTGAACTAGCAGTCATCATTCTTCTTTCCGAAGGCAGGTTTTTTTTTTTTTTTTTTTTTTTTTAAAAAAAAAAAAAAGATTTATTATATGTGAGTTCAGACACACCAGAAGAGGGCATCAGATCTCATTATAGATGGTTGTGAGCCACCATGTGGTTTCTGGGAATTGAACTCAGGTCCTCTGGAAGAGTATTCAGTGCTCTTAACCGATGAGCCATCTCTCCACCCCCCCACCTACCCCACGCAGGTTCTTATTGTATGTAGCTCTAACTGACCTGGAACTCACCTTGTACATCCGGGCAGCCTTGAATTCAAGAGACCCACCATCTTTGTCTCTTAATTGTTAAGATTAAAAGTATGCACACACCTGGTAGCCACTCTCTCTTAAACTTGTAATTCACATATTATGGACACTTATCTCCACAGTTACTACTGTTGTATGTATATATACACTTCTGTGTTGGTACATGTGCACGCACATGCCCCTGGAAGCCACTGGTTGATCTCATATTCCTTTCTCAACCACTCCATTAAAAGAATATTTCATGTGTGTGGGTGTTTTGCCTTTGAGTACACCTGTGCCCCAACTGAGGCCAAAGGAGAGCTTCATTCAGATCTCCCTAGAAATGAGCCTTGCTCTGAAAAGGAAGAGTTTAGCTGCTGAGTAATTTCTACAGCTCCTCCACCTTTATTTTTTTCCCTTGGGCAGACTCTCTCACTAAATGTGGCGCTCACTTATTTGGCTGGGCCTGCCGGAAGCCAAAGAGGCCTAGTAATCTTCCCAGTGTTGGGATTACAGCTGTGCACTGCCATACCTGGCTTTCAGGTGGGTGCTGGGGCTTCAAACTCAGGTCCTCGTGCTTGCATGGAAAGCACTTTACTGAGCTATTTCCATAACATTTTTTTTTCCCCTTTGCTTTTCAGAGCGTCAGGCTTTCTCTATGTAGCCCTGACTGTCCTTGGCAGAAATGTGCCTGCCTGTGCCTCCTCACTGTTGGGGCTGAAAATGTGTGCCACTATTCAGGAAGAGCTATTCTTTTTATTTTAAAAGTATTTTATTATTTTGTGGGTGGGCGTGCCTACACATCACACACAATCAGGAACCTAAGGAGTGTATTAGTTCTCAATGTTTTTAAACTGCTGAGTGTGTAGTGGGAAGTGAACTAGACTTCTGCAAGAGCACGGGGTTCTCTTACCTGCCGAGCTCTCTCTCCACCCTCATAGCTATTATTTTTAATGTAGTTAGATTCTGTAATGTTTTTCCTGGGTTTCTGAGGTCTTGTGTCAGAAGCCCTTCCATCTCCAGACATTGCAAAGGTGCTCCCCTGGATTTTTTGCCTGCCTAGGACAAGTTAATATGGTTTTGTCCATGAGGTCACAGGCATCAGCTTTACTTGCGACTGGCAGCCATGCTGCTTACCAAGATCTATGTCCTGCTGAAGCACATCCCAGAGTGACTTTCTTTGACTCTTACTCCAAAAGCTTTCACTAGGTGTAGTAGGGTTTCCTTACCCTTGACATGAGTTAGTTCTGTGGGAGCAGGAAGTAAGTCTGGCTTTGCTTGCTTGCTATGTGATCTCGCTGACATCTGTCATGTGAGGCTCATTAGAGGCTAAACAGATAAAGATACTCATCTAGGACTTTCAGTCTCTGCAACTGTGAGCCAAACCAGAGACTAAACAATCCTTTTCATTATAAAACCACCAGCCTCTAGGACTCTGGTGTTACACTGGTCAGGCAGTTCCTGTGGAAAAATATGCTCTCAGCCTCAACACCCACTCTGCAGAGAATATGTTTTCTTTTACAGACCAGTTTTAGGATCTATTTTTGATGTCCTGTAATTTTATGATGATGTTGACAGGTTACCTTTATACTTATTTTGCTGTTGAGTTCTGTGCTTCCTGAATAAGCTGCTGAAAATCTCTGGCCATCACTATGTTTGAATTAGGATGTACTAACCACATAGTGGAATATTTAACATAAGTTTAATAGCACCTTTCCACAGTCCTGGACGTTTGGGAGATTCCTCTCCACTTGGCTGTATGGCACATCATATCTTCTCTGTACTTTATATTGTTTTCTTCTTTAAATTAAAAAAAGAAAACTATTTTTTGTGCTAGGGATGGTTTGCTTGCATGTAATCATACGCACCAGTTGTGTGCCTATGGCTCAAGAAAGCCAGAAGAGGGTCTTCAATCTCCTGGAACTAGAGTTATAGATGGTTGTAAGCTGCCTGGAATGGAACTGGGATCCTCTAGAAGAGCAGCCAGTGGCTCTTAGCCTCTTAATCATCTCTTTGGACTCTGTACACTGTTGTCATTTCAAGGACAGGCTCTTGGTATGTAGCCCAGGTCTCAGCTCCCCATTGTTGGTGTTACGAGCACATGCCATCATGCCTCCATATTTCTTAACTTTCTTTTCTTTTTTTTTTTTGAGACAGGGTTTCTCTGTGTAGCCCCAGCTGTCCTGGAACTCACTCTGTAGACCAGGCTGGCCTAGAACTCAGAAATCCACCTGCCTCTGCCTCCCGAGTGCTGGGATTAAAGGCGTGCGCCACCACTGCCCGGCCGACTTTCATGTTCTCTAGCTCTTTGTTTGTGTTTTAGATTCTGGGTAACATCTGATCTTCCTTGCAGTTCATTAATCTCTAGTTAGACCTGGATCTGCTGTATCCTTTATTTCTAAAAGTTGTTCGTGCTAGAATTTCTTAGAACATTTTATTAGCCTTAGGGTTCTCTGCTCAGCTTTTTGGATCTGTCCTTTAATTTTTAACCATTCCAAATATTCTTATTTTATACTATGTTACTTATACTTACTACATTTGAACTCTTAAGTTGTTATGCCAGGAGTGGTAGTGCACACCTCTAATCCCAGCACTCAGGAGGCTGAGGTAAAAAAGGATTTTGAGTTCAAGGACTTCCAAAGCTACAAACCAAGAATCTGTGCCAAAATAAAAAGGGCGGAGAGGATATACAGATATGAAACCCTGGGCTTGATTCCCGGTACCACATAAATTGGATGAGGTAACACATCTATAATCCCAGCACATGGGAAGTTGAGGTAGCGGTTTAGGAGTTCAAAGCCATCCTCAACCTAATCCTGAGTTTGAGACCTGCCTGGGATACACCAGACTCTGGCAACCCAAGTAAAAATAAACAAAAAGATTCTTAGAAATTTGATTGTTTCTGTTGCCTGTGTTAGTATTTTCCTGAATATATGTGATAAATTCCTCTTGTGAACTTCTTAACTGATTTCACACTGGAAGAGACCTGAGAGCTGGGGAGGGGTAATGATGATTGAGGCAGCCTTGCATATTTTTCATTGAGTTTTAAAAGATCCATGAATGCTTTCAAGCTGGGAACCTGAGGAAAGTATGAAATATAGACTGCTTACTGTAAAAGCAGAAGATCCTCCAGTCTCAGGATTAGTTGGCAACAATGCCAGACTCAATGCCTCAAGGTTTATGGCAGGCCCACAAGTCACTCTGGGAGCTGCTGCCAGCCTGAAGCTCATGCTGCTTGCTGCAGCCCAAGAACAGCAGTATTTGTCCTCTGAAAGTCTAACCTGGCAAGATAGTTAATTTGTGAGCAATCCAGGAAAGATTTGTCTAAGGGGGCTCAGCTTTGTCTCTGAGAACGCATTTAACTCTTCACTGTGAGGTCTCTCACACCACACAACTAGGACAGATCTCAAAGTTCTGCAAGTGTTGAAACAGACTCACACTGTAGGAATGAGCATTGAAGACTGAGGCAGCAATTTTAGTTTGTGAGCTCAACTAATTACTTAAAGAAGCTAATGTAAGTATTTAGATAGTTCTGAGACAGGGTCATGCTGTACAGCCCCAGCTCGTCCTCAACTGGTGCTTCTCCTGTCTTGTCACCCAAATGCTGTGTTAAAACTATGCTACCATATCCCTAGCTATTTAAAGTATTTGACAGTGTGTAGTCACTTAAATTCTCAACAGAAATTCTACAAAAAGATGATCTAAGAGAATCTGCTTATTTCATCTGAAACATGTCTTCTTTACAAAGACTCTCAGCAACACACACAAAAAACAAACAAAACAAAACAAAAAAACCAATGTGATCTGTACAGGAGATAAATGATGCAGGAAGGCTGTGTCCTGTGCCTTAAATCTCTCTAAACAGGCAAACTGAATGGTGGCCTTTTGGACTAGCAAATGACCTGCTGCTTCCTTTCTCTCACTTATCCATGTAATCACTCACTGAGTATTCTACATATATCATGAACCACAGTGCACTGTCAGTGAGGAAAGGTATGCTCAGATACCTGGTTTTCTCTGGGACACCTCATGGGACAAATAAAAGGCCTGGAAAACACAATCCTGTCAGCATCTTGCAACTGATTTAGATAGATCCCTTCCAGTTTGAGGGGCTTGCTGGCGATCCTAAAGGAACCAGCACTTCTGGATGCCAGCGTGCTCTGACGCTGGCAGCCTCACCTGTCTGAACCATTCCAGCAGCACTCGAACTTGTCAAAGATGCAGTCATTCTCATACAAGGAGCAGAGCTTGCTTCGTAGGTACTCATGGACCTGGTGGGTCTCCACAGGCCTGCCCTCCATGTTGAGGTCCCATACCTTCACCGATAGATAGTCTCTGGTCATCATGTATCGACCACTGTGGCTGAACTTGACATCAGATATAGATGAGATTATTTCTGAGAAAAAGGATCTACTGCTGGGATCTTCTGGTTCTTCAAAAACTGAAAAACAAAGTGAGTACTTTCAGCTACTCTGCTAAATCAGAAGACTACCATCCTAAAATCAGAAGGGGTTTCTCAGAGACCCCGAAGGGCTCAGTGTCATCCTCACTTTCCTAGCTTTCTTATTATCTTCCTCTACCATCAGTGCCCACAAGGTGCAGGCCTTCAAATCCATGCAGACCTTGAACCATATGGGGGAACCTAGTACCTTAGTATGCATGGGAACATGACTGCAGCTGCTTACACCCTCAAGACACTGGGCTGGGAACATGATGTGCTACCTATTTGTCTGCACTGCAGGAGTTATGTAGTACAGAAGCATAGTGCTCTGGGCACCTTGGGAAGGCCTGCTCATCGGAAGGCACAGAGTTTGCAGGACTGCTAGACTGCCCCGGACCTTAAGCCAACAATATAGTGGCCAGCTGCATAATGGGACTACTGGACAAGACCAGACAGCAAAGAAGTTTGCCTTCTGTAGTGAGTGGTCATGTTCCAGGGTGACTTGAATGAAAGAGTGTCATTGCTTCTTCCACAGAACTAGTTTTGTCTGCAGCAGCTTAACAGCTCCCCTCCTTCACCTGGGACCCATGGCAGAGGGAGGTCTCCCACCTAAGGCTACTGGATCCCCCAGCTCAAAGCTATGCCCATGTCCTATCATGCTTTAGGCTGGGAGATACATTTCCTTTTCTTGAAGCTTCTCTAGGGTTTCTAAAATTCTTCTCTGAGTAGGAGCTTGTGATGGTTGTTGGCTCTGCATGGGACAAACTGGAAGCAAGCTAGTGCCAACATGAAGCATTTACTCAATTGACATAGTGCTGAGAAAGACAGCTATTCTTGAAACCCAAAGTTGTTTACTGAGGAACACCATCTGGAAGACACAGGCTACATATAATGATAGTACTTCACTGCAGAAACTTTAACAGGAACATCATTCTAAAACATGCTTTGGCCTTAGGAGGAGCATTTCCCGGTTGACAGAAATTTCACAATGACACTCCAGAGTAGGTGAGCAAGAGTTGCTTCTCTATTTGCACAAGTACCAGTATTGGAGTGGGAAGCTCTCCTAGACAGTTGCACCCGGTAGCTTTCTAAGATGATGTACCAGGACAACGTAGACCATGGTATGCTTTGAAGTTGGGTCCCCATTTTTTTTTTTTTTTTTTGAAGAGTTATTTCCTGTATATGAGTACACTGTCACTGTCTTCAGACACACCAGAAGAGGGCATCGGATTCCATTACAGATATTTGTGAGCCATCATGTGGTTGCTGGGAATTGAACCCAGGACCTCTGGAAGAGCAGGCAGTGCTCTTAACTGCTGCTCTTAAATCCAACCCCCCCCACCCATTTAAACAATATATTTATTTATTTATTTATTTGGTTTAGGGAGGGAGCTTGAGTGTCAAAGTCAGAGGATAATCTTCAGGAGTCAGTTTTCTTCCACCACATAGGACCTGGGGATCAAACAAACTCAGGTAATCAGTCTTGGCAGAGAGTACTTTTACTGGCTGGGCCATCTCATTGACCCTAAAAGTTTATTTTTAAAATTTTGGGTGTGCATGTGTATGTGGAAGGAGGGAACCTCCTGGAACTGGAGAATTTTTGTTGTTGAGGCAGTGTCTCACTCACTATGTAGCGCTGGCTGAATGTCACTATATACACAGTTTGCCTGGAAATCTGCCTGCCTCTATTTCCAGACAGAGCTCTAGGATTAAGGGCATGGTTTTGCCATAAAGCTGGCATTATAGACAGTTGTAAGCCACTTGAAACGGGTAGTAGGAGCCAAACTCGGGTCCTCTGCAAGAGCAGTATATACTTAGCAGGTGAGCCATCTCTCCAACCCTTTATCCCTCTTTTTAAGATGAAGTCTCCTTCTGGCCCTCACAGGATTCTGTCTCAGTTTCCTGAGTAGCTTGGACTCCAGGCACACAGCACTGCATCTGTTTGATACAGACAACACAAGTGGCATGCACTCTGATGGCTATGGCCCAGGCCCCACTACACAAGAGAGGCTACAAAGATGGTGTTCATCAGACGGACCCAGGTCACAGACAGCTTAGGGTAGAGGAAAGCTGCTGGAGTACTTTATTTATGGGCTCATGGGGAGCCTGCTCATGCACCAAGTCTGCAGAAAACATGGAGGGTCTCTATCAGGAGGAACAGGAAATCAAGGGTATTCCCAGAAGACTTACACTTGGCATGCCTGTCACATAGGGCAGAGGAACGCATGTCACACAGCCTGATAGTCCCCTTGCTGCTGCTGTAGACGAACACATTGCACTGGTGTGGGTGGAACTCTGCGGCAGTGATGACTTCTGTCAGCTCCTCCATGTTAGCTGGCTTGATGTCCACAATGTCTGGAGCACGATGTTAAGGCATAATGCTTAGCTGTCCAAGGGAAATTTGATAGAAAACTGTGCAGTGAGGCATAAGGGAGAACTGTAGGAGACTGATCATATACTCTGCCGGAGAGGAGCCCAAAGCAAGGGGCTTCAGGTGGATGCAGGACAGTACTTAAGCTAGCACACAGAATGGCATCTACAATGAAGCCAAGCAGTGCCACCTACATACATACTTATATCTATAACTAATTAAAAAACAAAGACAGTATTAAATTACAAATGACTCTGCCTTCCTAATTATTTGACTTTCAGAGCTAGGGCTGCTAGAGCAAAACAAACACAGCAGTAAGTCAACCACTGATCAGCCAATGGAAACGAAGGGAAGGGTAAAATTCTTCTCTGGGCCATTGTGGAAAGTCAATGGACAGATTTATCGACCAAGAGAAACAACTAAGAAAAAAAAAATATACAAAGTATGAGTTGTATATCTTCATCACACTGGATGCCACAATGGAGAGACAGGGAGTCATTGGAACTAGAGACAGCATGAGTCTCAAGCTGCCCAGTCAGTGCCAGGGCGCAGTAGAGGGAACCCAGCCCAACTCTGATACCCTCAAGTTAAGTAGACACCACATAAATAGTGGGGAGCCAAGGCTCTGAGACCTCACAGAAGGTAGGTGACTACTGAACACAAGGACAGCAAGGCAGCCTGGAGGAAAGAACAATACTGTGATCTCTATGGTGACAAGAACTACAGTGCCTAGAGTGCCAGTCAGGCAGGACATGAATGGTTCACTGGAGGGCAAGAGGTGGGAAGCATATGGCAGTATTAGGAGATAGAAGTAAGGTAGTGACTGATCAAAGGAGACTCAAGGTTTCTCACCTGAACTTTCAGGCAAAGGTTTATATCTTTAGGGACACTCAATTGCAAAGACCTTCTGTTGTCACTACTCTAGAAAATACTGCATTCAAAAGGTCAGTGCCTGAGGGACCAGGGTAATGAGAAGTAATGAGAAGTAATTAATTACACAGTAACCAAAGAAACAAACAGAGGCAGCACTTGGTAAAGGATACTGAAGCTTCTATCTGTGATTTCTAAATGCCATAGGTTAATTCTCAGATCATCTGCAGAGAGATATGTTTCATGATCACTATTTACTGAAATGGAATTTATGTGATATGTATGAGCATTTGCAAAAATTCGTCGTGGACTTGCTTCTACCATAAGGTCCATGGGCTTCAATATCGGAACCTAAAAATGGAACGGAAAAAGGAATTTAAAACAAAGGTCACAATAGCGTAAGTGTCCGGTATTTAGACAAGAAAAGGGACAGGTTTTTTACAGCTGTACAACACCTCAAACCAGAGGAGAGCTGCTACAGAGTACAGAGTAGAAGGCTGTCTGTTCCCAGCTATTCCTCCTTGTTCTCATTACAGAAGCACTATGGTCTTGTTCTTGTTGGAAAAAAGAAGGTAAATTGCCCTAACCAATGTTCTCTAGGACATCAAAGCATCACTCTCTTGGGTGTTCTCTGGTGGCACAGCTGAGATTAGACAGTAACTCCTTGTCTTTGTAGCTGAATGCACAAATCTCTGCTCTCATAGCACTGGTGCTTTGATTCAGTGGCAACTCGGACCACAGTGGTGGGGTGTATGCATATGTAGGGATCAACAGACACTATGCAGGAGGTCCTTTGGGCTGAGAAGCATCTACTGAAGTACACTTATCTGTGATTTTTAAATGCCATAGGTTAATTCTCAGAGCATCTGCTGAGATTTGAGATGTAGAGCTGGCTATAGTCTGAACTGAAGTACACCTAGTAACCTGGATGGTGTATGGGCGGGCCTTGGTGCCATAGGCTTCTGGGGTTATCAGTTGCTAGGTGTAGAGGGGGTGGGGAGGACCTGGACAGAGCACTTGTGCCTGACACAGGCATAAGAATCAGTCTAAAGGAGCAATACTATGAGACAGAAGAGGAATAGACTCCCCATCTCTCTATTATTCAGAGAAGGGAAGCCTTTCCAGAGAAAGCTAAATACTAGAGTAATTTTACAGCTGTAATTAGACACCAAGGAACTGAAGGCTTAGAAGAAATTTTCAAATGAGTCTTCTCTAGCCAAATTCTGTAAAAGTGTGCCTGGATAAATGTGTAGTGATGCTGTTCTCATTTTAGCCTAGGTAGGTGCTGACTATATCCTGGGGTTTCATTGAACAAATTGCCAGTTCCACAATACACACCTGACATGACCTCTACTGTTTCCAAGACAGTAGAAACTGCAATCCTAACTGAACAGCCCCTTTAATTAAATTCCTTTCCATAGAATTAAAATAACAGAAAAAAAAAAATCCTTAAAAGAAGCAGAAACTCCAGTCTGGACCTAGAAGAGCAGAGTTGGTGGCCAGTGATTCTGCTCTCACTCTGTACCAACACACTTAACCACCTCTCTCATATGCTTCACACTGGCCACCAGACAGGTTTTATTTCAGTTAATTCTGTCAAAGAGGCCTAGTAAGACCTGAGTCTCCCCAAAGAAGCACATGAGTTTATGGAATATGCAGGGGTCTGAATGAGAGAATCTCAGTGTCTGGGAAGGCTGTGCGTGCAAGTGGGATGAAGTCGGTGGCAGGAGAGGTAAGCAGGAGGTTTCAGAGAACTTGGCAACAGCACCTTACAACTTGGGAGATCTAAAAATGTGCTCACACTAAGTCACAGATGCAAACACAGCCACTATACCAGAACTGAACTATGGTACGAAAGAGAACATCTGAGTTCCTACGACTTAGAACTGAACAAACAGCATCTCTTCTCTTGGCCCAGTAACAGGTTAAGTGGTAGAGGAGGAAGACTGCCTTTGGATAGTCAGCCTAACTCTGCTCTCTGTCTTTGTACAGGGACAGCCCTCACTTGGCTGTCACCTCTCCAGCTTTTTCAAGAGAATGGGTTAGAGACATTCCAATTGCTGGGCCTGAGACATCCTAGAGAAGGCATGTCTAAACAGGCTGCCACATATCAGCAGCACCAGAGATGGCTATTTTCAAATAACAATACCACACCTTCACTTGGTTAACAGAGTAACAAAGGCTTATATTTCACTGACAAACCTGTTAGCCACTTATCTCCAAACATAGCTGTGCTCTGTTCCTACCCAGGTACCACTGTTTGCACTGAGCCCACCACTGAAAGTATCAATGATCAATCCAACGGGTGAAGAATAAAAAAAAAAAAAAATCAGTGTGCTCAAGAAGAAATTAACTCAAGAGGAAATTTCGCCAGTTCCATTGCTAGTGTCTCACTGGTTTACCAGCCATTGTACCTACACTGTGTTACTACACCTGCAAATACTCTGGATTCTACCACAAAAGCTCAACTGGCCTGGGTACTTCTCAACAGAAGCTCTACCAGGAAACCAACATGAGCTTCCCCCTCAGCACCAGTTTATGACCTTGGTAACACTGAAGAATCCCATTTTCAACAAGTACACAGCAACTAGAGCCTGTTACACTTGAAACAGTATTCTCAACAGCTGACAGAACTGTTTTGGATTGTTTCTGAAAAGTGCTGGAAGGGTTAAAGAAAATGCAGCATATACCCGTAGTGCCGTAATTCTAAATGGGTCTCGAAGTCGTCCATCTTCATCTTTCAAGTTATAACCTTCTGCTCTTTTATCCCGTTCACTTATTTTCCATAATTTAATAGTTTTATCTGAAAATAAAAACCTTATTCTTTATATTAAAAGAAAAATCATAAATAACATGTATCACTATTATTTAACCATTATAGGAAACTACTGCCTGCCTAAGTTGGTGTCTAAGCTTAGGAGACTTGGGGAGGTGGGCTCACTGGGTAAGAGCAGTTGCTGAGCAAGCATGAGACTCCAGGTTCACATCCCTAGCCATGTCCCTAAAACCTCAGTGCTGTCTGGGATTATTCAAAGGAATAAGAGTGACAGTTGAGGACATCCAATGGCTTCCTCTGGCTTCCAGAAGCATGCGTATGTAAGTATTCACTACATATATGCATATATACCATACACACATATACAAAAACTAAAGATGTAAACAAATATATGAAGTAATACTGGTTTTCTATGTAGAATTTGAATTTCTAGCTATTGTTTTCACCCTAGTTGACAATTCACCTTCTCCAATGTTTAAAGCAGAACCATCCTCTAGAGTTACTTAAAATAAGAATCCATCCACACTAAAATTAAAAATAAATCAAATAGTCATTTACAATTCTCACCATTTGTAGAGAGTAGAAAATGAGCAGCATTCTGTTGCGGTAACCACCTGATTTTATTAATTTTTTCTTCAATTTCTAGACTTTTCAAATAGTCAAACTCTGGCTCATGACTCTGAAAGGTACTGTAAACATTGTACTCTCCCCTAGAGTGAGCGCGGCCTTTATTCTGCAAGGAAACATGATAGCTTCTTTAATGAACTTAAAGCACAAGGCAGATAGATTTTGACTACTATCAACATGAGCGTTAAATGATCACACATTTTTAAGTTAAAAAGGTCTTGACTCAAAAAAAACTCTTGATGAAGCTGGCATTAATGCACTTGGAAGAATAAAGAACGCGCAGGCCTTTTCTGCACACTTAAATCTTCTCTGTAGTGGACAAGCAGTTTTGTGGGACATGACTAAGCCTGTCTGTGGATGTGCTCCCCTCTTCCACCTTTTTGGTTTTAATTGTCAAGCTGGGCCCTAAGGCTTCTATGCTTACAGTGTAACCAAAGTTTGAGGGCTCAAGTCTTACCTCTGGTAGCCCCTGTCAGTTACCCTTGGCTACCAGTTCCAGTATGCCAGTACAAAAGAAAACAAGGCAAAACACACAGAGATTTAATGTGGCCATATCAGGGGAAGCAGAGAAGTCTAATGGCTAAAAGCTTACATTTGGTACTGATATGAGTTTTAAATTTTAACAGTGGGGAAAAACACTAAATCAAAGTGCAGGAGGTATGTGTAGTCTGGCAGTCTTAGGGTGTTTTTATCTAGTAATTTCCATGCTGGTTCCTACTGCTTGAAGAGATGGAACGGCTCTCAGGAGATGCTGGGATTCTGCTCCATGGTGCAGCCTAGCCCTGTGGATGACTGAGCATGTCTGGGGTGTAGTACTGTTAGCTCTGCTGTTCCCAGAATCCAAGGATAAAGACTTATCATTGTGATTTAATCGTTAATGTGCATATGCACACATGGAAGCAGATGATCCAAAGGAAAGTAGTCGATACAAGTAATCCAGAGATGCCATATTGTCATATTCTTTCCAACTGCCCTATGGACCCAAATAAGATAGTAATGCTTTTTAACAAAAATATTTTCTAAGTGTCTAAGCAATAGGATGAAGGTATCATCAGCTTAGGAGTACTCACAGAGAGATTTCTTCCTCATTTATCAAGGTAGTGCTTGATAAAATATTTTACATAATTACTGCAACAGGACTGAGTGTTAAAGAAAATTGGATACTGAAAACTACGTTTTCTTTCTGGTAAGCAGTATGTGTAGCATGTAGCGATGACATTTGACTGTGGACTGTAAAGCACTGACCTCTTGTTCCCGCTGGAAAATAACAACTCTGCCACCTTTGTCTCCTGTTGCAAGAAGGTCTCCAGAGTAGTTAAATTCAACGGTGGAGATGATGTCAGCTGTCAACAGAAGACAGAGTCAATCACAACTGATGTTTTTGTGAGGATCAAAACATGAACACATATAAACTTCTCTCCAGGTAAAACAAACATTCCATGAAAATGCATATACATCTGTCTGCTTTATGGATCCTACCAGTACATGGAGGGAATTCTGAGAGTCTGACTTCACTGATCCAATTTACCTCAACACAAAACAATATAAATATAATCATCAAGCATTTTTAAAAGGCAAACCAACTATGTAAGAGATATTTTTAGGAACACTGTAATCTCAAAGCACCCCAAATCGAGTTTCTTTACATTGTGAGTAGACTATATTAAAAAGAAAACCAAAGAGCTCTGGAGATGATGTTTTGTGATACTACTATCAGTTTTGAATTACATTCTATCAGTTAACAGAAGAAAGGCTTGAGATATAATACTGTAAAGCAGGAAAGTAACAAGGGATAACTAAATCTTAGTCTCTGTTATAGGAACAAATAAAAAGAGGAAAACACAGGCGAGGAGGGCGTGCTCATCATAGCACTGTAGTGGGAAAGTTCAAGGGCCAGGCCAGGCTCATGACCACCCATGCAGACAGCACATCTGACAAACCCAGAACCTCTTCACAATAACAGTAAACTGAAAATAGAAGGAAACTTCTCCAAACTGTTAAACGGCTTCTGCTAAGCCACAGAAGAGGACACTCAATGGTTAAAGTTCGAAGATTCTTAAGATGAGAAACAAGGCTGTGTAGGTTCGCTGGATGGCTAGTGCATACTCTTCCACAGATGCCGGCCAAGGCAAGTAGGCAAGAAAAAGAAACTGTCCATAGATGAGGCTGTTGTGTTTAGAATCTTTAAATCATCAGGGCTAATAAATGAGTTCTGCTAAGATTCAGATACCAAGCCAATGCAAAGTTCACTTCATGTCTATAAAATAGCCATGAGCAATCCTAAAACAACAAATGGTTTCTATCTCTATATGATTGACAAAGAAATGGAAGCCATATACACTGAAATATAATGGTATTGTAAGATAACAAGTAAAAGAACAAAATTGAAAGACTCAAGCTTTCTTATCTCAAAATTCACTAAAAAATGTACAAGAATCAACACAGTATGAGACTTGCATAAAGATATAGTCTTATATTTTAGTCAACCAAAATGATGAATCTAGACACTGATAATATAGAAGTTATGCATATTATAAAATAATTTTATATGAAATAAATTTATGTTTTATATTTGTTTTTTTTTTAAAGACAGGGTTTCTCTGTGTGGCCCTGCCTGTCCTGGAACTTACTCTGTAGACCAGGCTGGCCTTGAACTCAGAAATCCGCCTGCCTCTGCCTCCCAAGTGCTGGGATTAAAGGCGTGCGTGGGCCACCAACACCCAGCTTAAAACAAATTCTTAAAATATCTCAAAGCCTTAAACACCAATGTTACAAAATTTTTTGAAGAAAACAAGAGCTGGCTAAGGGGATGGCTCACTGGATAAAGTGCTTGCCATGCAACCATGACAGCCTGCCTTCAAGTCCCAGAACCTAGATAAAGGTGAAGAAAACCGACTCCACATGTGCCTTAGCTTGTGTACTCCCACCACACCCAACCCCCGCCCCAAAGGTGCTGAAGAGACAGTTCAGTGGTTAAGAACACTGGCCGCTCTTCCAGAGGACCAGGGTTCAATCCCCAGCACAAACATGGCAGCTCACAGCTGTCTGTGACTTCAGTTTCAGGGGATCTAACACCCTCACATAGACATACATGCAGGCAAAACACCAACCAATGCACATAAAATAGATATATAAATAAATCATTAAAGAAAAGTGAACAAAGTCAGCTGTGGTGGCACACACCTTTAATCCCAGCGCATGGGAGGCAGAAGCTGGCAGATCTCTGCATATTGGAGACCAGCCTGATCTATATAAGTTCCAGGATAGCCAGGGCTACTTGGGAAAAACCTGTCTCACAAAACAAAAACAAACAAAACACTAGGAACAAACCTCAGTCCTAGCACACCTGGGAGATGGAGGATCAGGAGATCAAGGTTTGAGGACAGCCTGAGCTACATAAGACCTTTAAAAAAAAGGAAAAGGAAAAGGTCATTAAAGCTAGGCAAAGTGTTTGAACAAATAACTTTCAAAGTTATGCCAGTGTTAAATAAGCATAGGAAACAGCACTCAATAAATAATCACTAGGGAGCTGCAAATCAAAACCACGAAATACTTCACAACAATCAAAATAGTTAAAATTAGACAATTAACAAAGACTGATGAAATGTTGAGAAATTGGAACCACTGTATATCCATAGTGAGAATGTAAATAACTGTTTTAGAAAACAGTTGGGCAGAGAATAAAATATGTTGAACGTAGCCAATGACCAAACAAGTCCATGCCTATCAAGAGAGTTAAAAATACATGTCTACAAATACCTGTAGAATATTCCTAAATTGCATTTATTCATATGAGCTTGAGTGGAGGAAGCTCTTCAGGTAATGAATGGACTCGCACATTGCACAGTGCTAACTGATAGTGCAGTAGTACACCTGACCACTGTTACTGGGAAAGGGAAGGAAGTGTTGACATTCCCTACAATAGGGATGAACCTGGAGAGTACTACTAAGCAAACGGAGGCAGACGTGGAAAGCTACATCTCACATGACTTTATGTATTAAAGAACAAGAAAACCTACAAAAATGGGAATTTCTAAGCATAAAATATACAATGGATTATATAGCTGGAGTAGAGGAAGAGGGAACAAGTAAGGAGTGCTCTTTCTGAATTATGAAAAAATGTGCTCAGTACTCTCAAGAAACACATTTCAAACATATAAACAAACAAAAAAAGATGGTCATGATGGCTACAAACTCTATGAAGGGATAGAGTCTATGTATGTAGTTCATATCTCTGCAAAGCTCTTATAAACAAAATATATTATAAAACAACTGAATCATATTACTTGAAGGGCCTTATAACTTAATTTTTACTAGCATACTATACAAATTCACTCTATCATTTTATGCTTTATTTCATTTGTAGAAATTCCTTTTTAAAATGCGTGTGTGTGTGTGTGTGTGTGTGTGTGTGTGTATCTACACGTGGTATTCATGTGAAGGTCAGAAGACAACTTGTTCGTCCCTTCTCTCCTTCCACCATGTGGGGCCTGGAGATTGAACTAAGGTTATCAAGACTTGGTAGCAAACTCCCCTACCTACTGAATCATCTTACTATCTCCTTAGAAATTCTTTCAGTAAGTCTGAAATACACCAGTCACGGCAAGTCTATCTGTTTTGTTAGCCAGCAAAAGAGCAGGCACTGCCCTGTAATACCTGTGGTCTTAAGATGTGAGTAGTTACAAGCCAGCTAATTGGATGCCAAAGTACTTTGGAATCATGAAGTCCAGTGTCTGTAACGACATCAACATTTCTTATTATACTCTTGAACATTAAGCATGCATTTTCCACCTATGTAACATCCTACCAGACCAGATCCCAGCCCATGTGGAATCGTCTCAGCCAGAGTAATCTTTGCTTTTTAAACGTGCTTGACCATACAACTTCGAACTCTCACTAATTTTGTACTGACCTATAGCTTCATTTTATTCTCCCACTTACTTTCTCTGACCTATTACCCAGCCCCGTTCAAATGTTCCTGTTACAAGTCTTCCCATGTTTTGTACTTTCCCTTGCTCCTCTCACACTTCAACCCTACCACATCACCCACACTCACAACTCAGTCTAGGAAGATTCATAACCGATGCCCTGCAAGCCGCCCTCAATACGGTATCCAATCAGCCATCTGCTAAGTACTCACATTAAGATCACATGGACATAGGGCAATGCCACTCACTGCTCCTACACTAGCTAACAATATCTGTAGTGAGGAGTCATATAAATCACTCACTTTTCTTCAGGGAAGCCTCTCTGCAGGTGCTGAGATAGTAGTTCAGGTCTGTAATCCTAGCACCAGGAAGGTGAGGGCAAGATCTCAGAATGGAAGCCAGTCTGGGTTCCTTGTCTCAAAACATCAAGGTCCTGTGTTCAATTCCAAGCACCATGAAATAAAAAATTAAAGTCCTCTTCACTCTCTCTCAGCTGTACTTTATTTAGACACAGCCAGCCTACCATAATGACCCTGAGATTTCCTCATCTATATAATAAAGTCATAATTTTGAGAACTGTACCAAAAAGAGAAACATCTGAGAATTTCAGGATGGACCTTTAAACCTAACTGATTATACTAGCAACACGAGGCTGCTGATCTTTCCCAACTGCTTGTTTTTTATTCATCTTTGTTAACATTCACTAGGAATATACCTAACCTGGAAAAACTCTTCCGTATATTACACACTGAAGTATGTTTAAGCATACATGCAGGAACTCAAAGCTCTGTCTAAATTGAAGAAATTGTACAAGAGTTAAGTTTGTCAACTGATACCAATTACACAAAACACATTAGTTATCAAACTTCAGGTAAAAAAATTACCAATCTTCATTTTATCATTTACCTTAAAAAGAAACAGAAAAGTTACTTGTGATTAGTTCATTAAGTGCATCAACATCTCAATCTCCAACTGCTTTTAAGGAATACATTTGTTTGAAAACAAAACTTTAACAAGAATATCAAGTTCTAAAAAGCAGTGTAACAAAAAAGTATGCTGAGAACTCATGCTTTCAAAGTCCTCATCTGATTCTGTTATAAAATGGGAAGTCTGAAGGAAGTACTGATGCTCCAAGCAGAGACAGGAGGATGAATGGCATACTCCTACTTTATACACAGAATCCCTAGATAGTACGCCTGGCAGGAGTGCAACAAAGGGGAGGAAGAGGATGCTCATGGGCACTAGGGTCTGCCTGGGGATAATGAAAAGCTATGAGGTACAGACAGCTGAAATGAGTGCACCTGAGATCCAGCAACTCACGAGTCTGACTTGAGACCAGCTTGGTCTATACAGTGAGAGCTTGACTTGGGAAAAACAAACAAACAAATGGAAACAACACCCACCAAAGGGATAATTTAGCTCAAGATGAGGCACACACCCACAGTTCTAGCTACTTGGGAGGCTGAGGCAAGGTCATTGGCTAACTATCTGCAGTGAGGAGATCTGAGGCTAACCTGGGCAACAGCAAGAGCCTTCTCAAAATAAAAATTTAAAAGACCTAAGGATGTAGCTCAGCAGTGGAATGCTTGCCTTGTATGTATAAGGCCCTGGGTTCAATCTCTAATATCTGAAGAAAATAAATGAAATGACATTGTATACAATGCTTACTTTCTCACCCACAAATTTCCCCCTTCACAGAAGGAGGTCTAGGTCTATTACCTAGACTACAGAAGGCTATACAAAAACATTTTCATGATGTATACTGATTACTTTTTTAAACTGTTAAATTTTTTTGTTTTTTTTTGTTTTGTTTTTTTTTTTAAGTAGAAGGTAAGCAAACTGGAAACAGGCTAAACATTTTCTTAAGTGTCTGTTTCAAATGAATGCCACCATTTTAATACCTGAATTTACCAGGATTCTAAGCAGAGGGGACATTATTTCAAGGATCATCTCTGACATCTTGAATGCTTTTGACAACTGCCTCACATCCTTTCTGGTACAATACACAGCGGCACAGTCCATGTAGGGAGACATTTGGCACCAAATGGGGTCAAAGTTAACGAGAGGAGATATGGGAAAATGTAGGAAAAGGTACAGAGGTGATCCTAGTCAGTCTGCTCAAGCAGAAACTATCTGTGCACTGACTAACACCACTGTATGACAGACTGCTTCTGTGGACAAGGAGGTATAGGCATGCAACTGGGAGACTATACATATAGACTTCAACTCTTAACTGTAGCTTTTATTTCTTAAAGAAATCCAAACAAGACCAAATGTTGAATTAATTAGGTATTGAGAACGTGGGGTGTCTGCATTATTCCTATACGATACTGCTATTAGTGTTTTTACTGTTATTAGTGTTTTTAACTGTCAAATCCAGAAGGTGTATCAAGGTGTGACAAATGACCAGGACTTTAGTACAAGTTCCTATATACAACAGCAGCAGAACTGAGAGGTTCTGTTTATTGAAGTGTTTATGGAGGGCGTTTATGACTGTACAGACTCATAGGTATGCATCATCTTGCTGCAATAATGACTGTTAGTTGGGGTTTTAAATCTAGACCTCTGTACTAAATAAGCTTTTATAAACAGCTGTTTTGTTGTTCTAGATATGCAGAGCAGGGCAATTAAAAATAAAACCTTATTTTATTTATTTATGTATAGAAGTACACTGTAGCTGTCTTCAGACACACCAGAAGAGGGCATCGGATTCCATTACAGATGGTTGTGAGCCACCATGTGGTTGCTGGGATTTGAACTCAGGACCTCTGGAAGAGCAGTCAATACTCTTAACCGCTGAGCCATCTCTCCAGTCCAAAACCTTATTTTAAACAGGCCAAAGTACCAGTCTCGAGAGTTTACAAAAGCCAGTATGCCTTGGAAAAGTGAACTGTCAACCCCCAAGCCCTTCACTAGGAGTTCATGGGAGATCTGCCACCTCCTGGCTATTACCAACAATCTCTGATTCCTCTGGCCGGCCTTTTCCTCCTTATCATTATAAAACAGAAGGCACCTTGGTGTGCAAGTAAATGAAGGAGATACAGAATAAAAGCAAAAGGCCTCTTCATTGGCAACCCCACCATTATCACCACAGGTGACATATGTTAATTGCCAGTAGTTTCCTGACCTGGGCATTTACCACCATTTTATACAGGCTCACTGCTTGGCAAGTGCTGTCACTCAGCATATCATGCTGCTTTCACCAGGTATGAAGCATGACTCAGCTCCCTGCTTCACTGCCCTTCGATGCAATTAGGTTCCCTTGCTCGTAACTGCAAAGCACCTCTTGGTAAAATGTTAGCACATTTATGTAGGCTTCTTACACATGGAATCATGGGGTCTCATGTATTTTATTTATTTATTTACTATTCATCTATCATCATCATCATCATCATCATCATCATCATCATCATGGTAAAGTATAGCCCTGGTTGTCCTGGAACTCTGTGTAGATCAGACTGCCCTTTACTCAGTGAACTGTTTGCCTCTGCTCCCCCAAAGTGCTGGGATTAAAGACATGTGCTACCAAGCCTGACTGGGGTCTCATCTCTTCAGACAGATGTCAAACTGCCCTCTAAAACATAAGTGAAGAGAGACTCTAGAATGCTAAGTGAAATGAATTCTTACCATTTGTATAGCTACTGATATGTGACTACTTCTCAGTGATGGATGTCTATGTCTAAAGGCAGGCAGATGGATGGACAAGACTGTACTGTGGCCATCACTTGTAGTACAGTCAGTTTGATGGATGAGGTCACCTATACACAAAATTCCATGAAGCTACCAAGAATGATGGACTGCAACAGATGAAGGTGAGAGAGCGCATCTGAGACAGCTCATGGGTATGACATTACCTAGACAGAACTCCTAACTGGAACACCTAAAGCTCTATAGCATCCACACGTGACCCACTCACTCTTCCTGGGAATCAAGTTCCTCACATGTGAAATGACATTAACACAGCAGTTTTAGCTCAACGGTTGTGGCCAGGTGCTAAGAAGCCACACACAAAAGCTTCCTGGCAAGGGACCTCAAATCATAGCTACAAACAGAATTTAGGAGTCCATGAGAAGAGCTGCTGCTTATGAAAAAAAGAATAAAATCATAAAATATAAACAGACGAATACAAAGGATGGCTGGGAACACACACACTGTTAATTACAAGTAGGGACCTAGGAGGGTATTCCAGGACTATCAGAGAACCAAGAAAGTCTTCATTTTTTCAGCTTCTCTGTAGGTCTACCATTTGGTTTTCTATAAATAACACTTTATTTTTGTGTTCTGGGACAAAAACAATAAAATCTAGCCATACAAAAGGGTGTGGCTGATTTTTAAACCTGCCTTGTCCTGGTCATTCCACAGATAGCAGCTTCATCCATAGCAGTGGTCTTCAATGCTTGGTCTGTGGAACCTTCAGGAACCCTTGGAGGACCCAAGGGTTAAAGCTGTGTTGATAATGTCACATATATGTGATCTACTGTATCAGTGTTGTCTTCTGTGTAGAGAGGCCACAGGCAGTTTAGCACCATGGTGCAGCAGCACCCCTCAAGACCTGCAGGACATCCATGTGGCAAAAGAAAAGGCAAAGTGCCAGTTTTCCTTAGGACTGTCCCTGACAAACACTGGAATTGCTGACTTGACTCGCTCCTCATTCTGTAGCTAGGCCTTTCTGTGTTCTCGAAAAGCCTGTCTGCTGCTTCTTTGTACACAGCTGTCTCCAGAAAAGGCACCTCACTGCCACTGTTTTCATAGAATGCTATCTTCTTTTGGAATGGCTCACCAATATTGGTCATTCAGACTTTGACATCTGGTAGAGCTGTTTTTTGTTTTTGTTTTAAATGAGAAGAGTGCATCTCTTACTTCAGAGGAAATTATGAATAAAATCTGTTGTCAATAATAAAATCCTGGTTTCAAGAACACATTAGACTTTGGGGAGCCTATATCTACTGCTGTTGATGAACAGTTACCCCCCCCCCCCCAAGTTTCTGATGAGATCAATGGTGGCATTAACAAACACAATTTTCTTGAGTCAAACAGTAATCTTTAAAAAGCAGAATAGCTCCAACCATAGATACTACCACAAGAGTAAGAACTACTAAGCCTGGCCTCACAGGGCATAAGAATTCCCTGATAGGAGAGAGGAGGAGGAGGTGGTACATACCTTTAATCCCAGCACCCAAGAGGCAGAGCCAGCAAAAATATTCCAAAAAGAGAATATCCCTCATGAGGATGGATAAAAAAAGACTCAGTGAAATTAGCTACTCAAATTCATCAGTAAGTTTGATCACATGGGGACATATTAAAGAAAGGAAAATTGGTTAAATATTTTTAAGTAAATCCATTCAATTTATCACTATGTTAATATACTTAAAAATCATCTCAAAAGATGCAGAAGTGTCTGAAAACATTCCAAATACATCCACAATAGAAAATTTCAGCAAAGGCTGAGTGGTGGAGGAGGCACATGCCTTTAAATCCCAGAACTTGCAAGGCAGAGGTAGGTCGATCTCTTTGAGTTCAAGGCTAGCCCAGTCTACAGAGCTAGCTTCACAATAGCCTAGGCTACACAAAGACATACCCCTTCCCCCCACCAAATACCTGATGGCCCAGATTCCAAGGAGCATCTAAAGAATAAAGCCCCTACTAAGAGCAGAACATCCAACACTTCCTGGAAAGCGCAATGGCTTCTGCTTGAGGCCAAATTTGCTTTATTAACTTCAACAAAGAAACTGAGAGCCCCAACCTGGGAACAGGTCTAAGGAATAGCTGCATCTTAATAAGCCATTTAAAGGAACTGCTAAGACAATAGTACTCTTCACCAAACTTGTTTCAGAAAATAAAGTTTTTCATTAGAAGAACAATATGTAAAGTGAAAAAAAAGAATGAAAAGTAAGCTGTACTAATTTCAAATAAAATAAGTATTGATAGTCTAAGTCACACAGACAGAAGTTCTAAAGGTCCTCAGTTAAGATGCCTAAGAGTCAGGATTTACAGTGTGGCCAGCAAGGTACACCGTAAAGTGGCTACAGCAGCAGCAGGCCTGCTTATTTTGATGAGCTGCGGCTACTATCCTTCCACCAAGTAGGTTTGAGGTCAGCAGGTACAGGCTTGCACTCACATCTCTGTACAATGCCTTTCTATCTGTCCTGCTTTTCGGTACTCTGACTGGCATTAAGCTGAAGAAACAAGCACGACACAGGACATTGGCAAACAATGTCACACCAAGGGAAAAGGCAGTGCAGAGGGCAAAGCCTGAATTATTTACCATTTGGCCCTCTGTTGAATTGTTTGACTTTTCCCCTAGAACCTGTGCTCCCTCACCTGCAGCCATTCTCCAAAGGCCAGAGTGACCTTCATACAGTTACAATGTTGCCATCACTAAGGCTCATAATCACTAAGCGCAGTTCAAAGCCTTTGGCATGAGATTCAAAGGCCATAGCATTTTTACTAGCTGGGCTGGCCTCTTGCTTCTCAGCACATTCCTGCCTGCCAAAGGATTAAGTTGGGTTCTCTCACTTCTCAGAAAGCCATGCTTCTTATACCTCTCCTCAAACCACCCCTTACCTCTTCCCTTCTTCTTGTGCCCCGACTTTCTCCTCTCCATCCCTACCCTCCTCTGTGCATTCTTCTCCAGCTTTCCACACATCCCAGACCTAGCAGAGATGCAAAGCCTTGCCCACTGACTGAATTTCATTTCTTCAATGCAATGTGGTACTTCTTTAGCCCCGCAGCTCTCTTCCCTTCCCACGCCTCCCACAGCAGCACAGGGTCAGCTCCTCTGTGTTGCTCCCTAGGTACCAGATCCTGTGTCCCTGCTTGCCCAAACATTTCAGCTTCTCTGGAACTTCATCAACTCTGTGATGGTTATGGGTGAAGTGCCCACTTTCTGGACAGGGAAACAGAAGTATTGTTAAGTTGACATGAAGCTAGTTAGAAGGTGAAAACAGGGTTTGTATCCACATCTCTGCACAATGTCTTTCCATGTATCCTGCCTACTCCGACTGGCATCAACCTAAAGACACAAGCTTAACACAAGACATAGAACGTGCCAAACAACAGAAAAGGACAGTCCAGAGTCCAAGGCCAAGGGTAAAGAGCAGCTAGACAAGGTGCAATTTGATGGAACAAGAAGGATTGGATTGGTGCAGTATTGAGAATAGGCAGGAAACGAAAAGAATAATTTAGAACAGGAAGGAAATAGGAGCAGTGATGCAAAGATGGTGACACTCACAGGTTAACAGTGAAAAAAATCAAGATGCCAGGTCCAGAAGACAGGATTCACTAACTGCAGAGGTAAAAACTAATCTATGCTTAAACATAGCTAAAACCAAACATTTCAAGTTGGTTATTTAACGTCCAGACTAGTACTCTAACTGGTAATAAGAGTAGTGTTCCCCCTCCCCCCCCTTCTCGATCACAAATCTTTTGGTGTGATTTCTAGACAATCAAGGCTCAGAAAGGGCCTTTATTACTGGTAACTGCTGGACACACTCTGAGCCACGATCTTCCTTCAAACAAGAAATCTTCACACCAAGGACTAAAAACAGTATTCAATTCATGCTATGGACAATCTTACAAACAATGCGATCATGTAACTGTGACCTTGGTCACAGCTTGGTCATAGACCCAACTTTAAAGATGCAAGTAGCTGACTCAGTAAGGATGAAGAACTACAGGGATCTTGGAAGAGGCAGTGTCTGATCTCTCCTTCCAAGCTAAGTTCCACTGCAAACTTAATACTACTGGATCATTTGCTCCATTGATGCTCTCGCTGAGATATTTTCCTAGAGGCTTTTTATCAATGAAAATGTTGCAACAGAGTGGGGAACTCATATTGGAAATAATTTAACTAACCAAAGACCTTGTGCCACTGAGACTTCTAAAAAGGGGGAGATGGGATGGGGAGAAAGACCCATGATAAGGACCAATGTCCATTTTCTGTCATGTGGAATCAATCCTGAACCATAAGGTCTGTGACTAAGCGTTCCTTCTCTGATACCATAGTCTCCACATTTTACTATCTCTGAAAAGAGATGTATCTTATGTTCAACGAAACATAGTTACCTCTTGACTTCCACCCAACTTCCCTTCATTTTGTTACCTTCTGAGGTTGTTTCTTTGAAAACACCAAGTGACCCCTAAGGAGAAATTATTTTTCTTTTTATTTATGCCAGATCACCCAGCCTGTCAGGTCACTTTTATAACCCTGAAGGTTCACCCTGGAGTTAAGCACATAGACTGTTAGTTTGACTTTGTATTATTTCCTTAGGGAGAAAAATATTAAAGTTGAATTCAAAGCAATAAACTACCTCATGGATTAAGAAAGCATTATGTCAAGGCTGACAAGATGGCTCAGTGGAGAGGCATCTGCTACCAAACCCAATGAACCAAGGTCAATCCCTGGAAGCCATGTGGACCATTCCCTTAAATTGTCTTTGATGCCTGCTCAACAAATATAAAAGTTAAAAAAAGAAACAGGTTATCCAATCCCATGTGGTCAGTCCTAAACACAAACATATGGGCAACATTGCTAAAGAAAAAGAGGTCTGAGAGGTAGTGGGAGATTGGAATTGGAAGGTGATGGAGGTGTAGAAATAATGTAAATGAAGAAATAATTTACAACAAAATAATTAAACAAAAAGATGAGACATTTAAAATTCCAAGCTCTGAAATGAAGGAACCAGATGTTATCCCTCTGATTGATCTTGTGATACCAAGCTCAAAAACACCAAGTTCAAAATAAGACTCTCTTTTACCAGTTCCCGAATTTCTTCTGGAAAAAACCAATAAACACAAAAAGAGAGAGGATCTGAGGTTCCCTGTGAGTGAGCTGACTGTAAGTTACTGTTAAACAGTGCTCCAGTTTCGAGTTTTCTATGATGCCTACTTTTTACGTTTGAGGAAATAACATAACCCTTGAACTCTACTGACTTTATTTTATCTGATAAACATTTCTTTTTAAGGCATGCCATTTTCCTGTGTTTTTGAAGGGTTAAATCCAATTGCTAGTGGTACAATCTCTGCTAACTGACAGCTGGCGCCTACAAGGTGCTTCCTCAGGGCTGGCTGAAACTGGTTACTAGAGCAGTAAAGCACACAGGCCTTCGAAACCTGGAGCACAATTTCATACCCTCTTTCTGCTCTAGTGTAGCTATGGAGCTGAGCTGACCACTCTTTGGTGCCTTGTTTGTGAATCAGAAACTGGGATGAACAGCTTTTCAGATGAGTAAAGAAAGATTGAATTAACTGGCACAGGTAGTGCCTCTGCACAATTTCTGGAACACGATGTACCCAATAATGTTAAGTATCACTGCTTTTTGGCTTGGTCCTGTGAAAAGCCTAGGAAAGGGAGGTGACAGCCTTAAGGACTCAGCCTACCAAGCACAAACATGCAAAAGGTTGTAATGTCATGCAATGTTCACTAGCAGAAAGCATGTTCAGGGACAGAGAGCAGAGGCTGGTTGCAGGTCACTGCACATCACAAAATCTTCCCAAATAAAGCAGTTAGTGAACATTCTTAAGCCCAGTACTTGCAAGTCCCTTGACTTTGCCACTTTGATTCTTGCTTCTTTGTCTACTCTCCAATAAGGGAAGGAGAGAGCCAATCACTACCATCAGCCACTTGCACATCTGGGCATCAGCAGGACAATTACCAATCTCCCTGTGAACACAGTTTGTAGATATCTAGGACTCACTGACCACACGATGAAATCATGACTTTCAGCAGAAGATCTTACTCAGAGCAAAATCTAATTCTTATATACATAAAAATAACACATCAAATTGTATACAGTTCAATATTGTATCAGGGGTTATTATGTTAAAAACATGAAACTCGAATAGAAACAAAGGCCCTTTCCATCCTGCTCTGCCTAGCCAGCCTATCTACACCCTGCCTTCTGTCCCCTAGGCTCTCTGAATACTGTTTGCCAGGTCAGAAGACTTCAGACTTAATCTCTAGGACACATTTGACAGCCTATGCCCAGGACAGTAGAAAGACAAAACAGGAGCAGGGTTACATGGAATTTTGTGGAGCTGAACAAAAAGCCTCCCAAGCTGCAAGTTTCAACACATAAATTTTGCCATACCTTAAGATCTCAAATCCAAGCATCAGCACATGGAATAAACCCCTTGAAATGCTACCTCCTAATTATCTCTCACCAACATTTCTTCTTCAAGCTTGAGTTTGGGTAAGACTGGAGTAGTGATTCTTGTTGGTACAAGTCCTAGTTGCCAATAACTACTTTGCCTTTTTAGACCATTACTGATAAAACAAACAATATCATAGCTTTGTCTATCTGACAAAATGATGGACTAATAAATAATGGATTAAGAAGTATGTGAGTTAAAACAGAAAACTGTGAATGCATACAATTAAAAAGATAAATACAGGTAATCACATAATATTATACATATACACACAAAAGACTTGCAAAATAAAATTTTAGATATACTCAAAGTTTTACTTAAAACAGGTTTTAAAAAACCACAAAAAGCCTGGGCAATAGTAGAGCATGCCTTTAATCCCAGAACTCAGGGAGGTAAAGGCAGAAGCAGGCAGGATCACTGAGTTCAAGGCTAGCCTGGTCTACAGAGCCAGAGCTACGCAGAGAAACCCTGACCCCCCCCCCCAAACAAAACAAAAACAGATAAAACAAAAACAAAAAAACAAAACAACAAAAAACCCACCAAAAGTTCTAATCAGTTTAGCACAAGCACCAAAATATCTCTGTTGTGGTTTTAAGGGAAAGAATGGTATTTTCCAAAGTATGAAGTCGGTTTGAATTCATTTAACTGATCAGTAAAACCCAAACTAAACCACACAGAATAAAGGAGACTAACTTTCTTACCACTATTATCACAAGTAGGATGAATCACAGGAGTAAGGCTGACCTGTCACCTACCTGGCACAAGAAAAATGAAACACAGTAATACATTTTATGTCAATACTGAAGAAACAAAATCAATAGACTACTCCACATAAAAGTCACCTGACTTCAATCCCAAACCATGTACCTGTGCAACTGTTGGAGAGCAGTTTCACACGCCAAGAGGACCTGATCTGGTCTTGTCCCCTGGGGCCACAGACCTCTAGATGTTCTCAAGGGTCATGAGTTAAGCCAGACACTTCCAGAAGAGACAGGGTGAAGGAGGGAACAAGAAGCAGGACAGGCCATCTGAAGAGAGGCTGCTAGTGATGAGGAAGGTGGGTGGAATAAACAGACTTCTTTTAAAAGAAAGTGAAAGGTCCAAGTTTATTAGACGATGAACAAGTTGCAATGACTCTAATATAAAATGCTAATGTCAAATCTCTAAGAATAAACTCCACAGTCTTTAGGCTCTCCCAGTTCTCTGTCTACCTACCTACAACTGTGGCACATTTAAAGTGTGATTAGGGCAAAGACAAAGCAACAGACTGAAGCCTTGAGGTTCAGGCAGGAATAGTCTTATGGAAAGCTCGGCTTTGATTGCAGTGCTTACCAATAATTTCAGAATTTGGGATGTGGAAGCAGCAGGATCAAGAATTAAAGGCCAAAGTTGGGCATAGCAGCCCATGCCTTTAATCCCTGAGGCCAGCCTGGTGTACAAAACCAGGGCCGTTCTATAGAAAACCCTGTCTCAAACAAACAGTTCAAGGCCATCCTCAGCTACATAGGGGGACTTGAGGCCAGTTTGAGTTACATGAAACTTTGTCTCAAAAAAACACAAAAATAAATAAATAAAATTTAAGAGAGCTGATGAGATGGCTTAGCATTAAAGTCATTTGCTATCAAGCCTGATGACCCAAGTTCCATCCCTGGGACTCACATGGTAAAAAGAATCAACTCCAACAAGTTGTCCTCTAAGTTCCACACGTGCATGTACAGGCCTGCGCTCGAATACACATACACAAAGTGTGTGTTTGAAATCCCAGCACTTAGCTGGATGGGGCAGACAGAGTTTAATGCCTGGGCTACAACACCAAGAACCTTTCTCAACCAAGCAATAAATCTAAACAAAACAAAAAACTAAGAACGAAATCTAGGGAAGTGACTTTAAGGAGCAGTGGAGGAAAACATTCAGTGAAATGCCACTACTGCAGAGCTTCAGGAGATCCCATGACAAACTAAGTTCCTCTTGCTCAACACCAAGAGGTGGAGATCCAGGGCTGACCAACGTCTACCTGACCAGAGATTGGACTGGACAGACTGGCATACCTAGGCTCACAAGCAGGGAATGCAGGGCACCCAGAGCACTCAGCGCTCCACCCCATCCTGAGTCCAGTCTCACACAGCATGGCCCCCAGAGACTTGATAACCCTGCACGGATCTCCTTCTCCCTTATACAGGTGCCAGGGAGATGAGAGCCCATGATCCCCTTTTATATTGCATGGACCCCCCACATTAGTGTCTGGGACCTGATTTACTCCACAGGGTCTCAAGATCAACTGCCATGCCCTCCTTTCACAACAAATGGACCTCACTGCACCCTGTGGTACCAATTCCTAGCTGAATTCCGGGGTCATGCCACAGACTCGTGTCTACAGTTCTGTCTCACTCCGTACATACTCTGGAGAGACTTTCATTGAAGATGGTTGTACACTCTAGGCTCCAAAGACCTGTGGCCACAGGCCTATCTTCCTTACATGGCTTGAAACCTTTGCCCCTGCCTTACCTCCTCACAGACCCTCGAGGCCAGCGTCCATGGTTGTCTCCCCACAGCCTCCTGAAGCTGGCCTCCATGGCCATCTGCCCACCGACCCCCGAGGCCGGCTCCATGGCCATCTTCCCAAAGCCACCCAAAGCTAGCGTCCACCGCCGTCTCCCCAATAGAACCCCGAAGCGGGACTCAGCCGCAGTCTCTCCCCACGCCGGCGTCCACAGCCGTCTCCCTACAGACGCCCCTCCCTCTCTTCAACCGCTGGCCGGCCGAGGGTCTCACGGGACAGCACCGGTCCGGCGGGCAAAGGCGGCCGCGTCCGGACCGGCGGCAAAGCGTGACCTTGCGCCCGGGACTCGGGGGTGGGTCGGGCCTCACCTTCCGCCACGTCCTCGTCGACAGCGCCCTTCACCTGCGAGAAGCACCACTGGAAGTCGTTGCCGCCCGCCGGGCAGCCGCCGCCTCCGGCTCCTGCAACAGAGCGCGCCGTCAGGCCGGCCCCGCCCCGCCCCACCACCGTCCGTCCGCCCGCCCGCTCGCGCACGGCCCTCACCTGCCATGGCGCGGGCGGGACGCGCCCAGCTGAGCGCGGCCGACCGAGGCTCTCCGAGTGCTCAGCCCCGGCCGCCACCGCCGCCGCCGCTGCCGCCACCGCCGCCGCCGCCGCCGGGGAGGGAATTTTTTCCCTTTTCAAAATGGCGCCCAATGCCCGTCGCCCCGCCAGATGACGTCATCCCCCTCCGCCTCCTCCGACGGTCAGTGCCGCGGGGGCTGCCGGGGGCGCACCGTGAGCCGACTGCGTCTGCGCGAGCTGTCTTGAGGTTGGACCTACGTAGCCGCTGCGGTCCTTGGAAAGAGTGTCTTGGAATAGTACGCCAGCAGATATAGACGGCTTTCTCGAATCGTGTAAGGGCTAGGACGCTACTCCTTCTGCTCTCTTAAGGCCTCAGACTTTCTTCTGCGGCCGGCTGGACTGGATGCTCGAAGGCCTGGACCCTTCCTACAGCCGAGCCAACGGGAACGCGGAACCTCCCGCGCGCTCGGCCGTGGGCAGGCGGGGCCTCTGAACCCCGGAGCACCTGGAAGCCAGCACCTGCGTGCGTAATTTTGCCCATCATCCAGGCTCGCTTGCCCCCAGTATGTTTGACCATAGCTTCTGAGCACCAGTCTCATCAGAGTGCTATTTCAGGGGTCCTTTGAACTTTCGGTATAGCCCTAGGGAACCGTTCTCGACAGTTGCTTTATTTGTGGGTGCGTTTTTCTAGCACGAAGAGGAATTATTCGTGGGCTTGACGTATCCGAAATCACTTTGAAGTCTGCCGTGAGCGCACTGCACCACCAGAGGGCAGTTGTTCCAAATCAGAGCATTCTCCACTTCACAAGTGCTGTTCTGCCTTTTAGCAAGTGCCTTTTCTGTTCTCAGTCATGGCTGGGATGCTACTTGTGTAAAGGTGATGCGTCTGTCCTGGTGGAGCTTACTCTTCAGTGGAGAAGAGACAATAAGAAAAACCTGGGGAAATTCAAGTGGAGTAGAGTTAAATACAACGCAGAAGCAGGGGAAGGAGATCGGAGCAGTTGGTATCTTAAGGAAAGCAATTGAAGGAGATAAGAGTCTTGGGCGGCTGCTAGAAGTGGGAGCAGCCAGTGCACAGGGAGGTCCACCCTGACCTTTTCGATCTTTCGATTTATTTTTAATTCAATCACACACACACACACACACACACACACACACACACTTTGATTAGGGTCTTTCCATGTAACCTGAGGCTGATCTCTAAATTGAAATACTTCGGCTTCTACCTTGTTAGTGCTGGGTTTACAAGCATGTGCCACCACACCTAGCTTGCTAATGTGTTTAAAAGGCAGCAAGAAGCTGCTGGGAGAGCAGTGGCCAAGGAAGGCTAGTCATAGAAGTGGAGGCAAGGTGGTCAGGGACAGAGCAGGAAGCTGTTTTCAAGGGGTAAACTCTGATGAGAGGGCTGGCTGTAACCAAGAGTTGGGGAAAGCCATGATGCAGCAGCAGCAGCACCACCCAGAGTTGTTTCTGAAAGAGCTGTCTCTGAGTTAAGTAGGAGGATAAAATGAGCTGCAGGTGTCTGGGTGTGTGAGCGTAATGGAGAAGAATAAGAGACATACTGACTACTGAGGATATGGAGTATCTCCCAGTGACATTCCAGAGCATCAGGAGAGTTAAGAGCATAGGTATTGATCTGGGAGGACGCATTGGGAGGAGCTTGAGGAAGGAATTCCAAGCCTGGGAAGAAGCATTCTGAGACTGCTTGCAGAACTGGGGTCTAACTCAAGTTTATTCAGACTCCATGTAGGCATGGGTATCTCAGGTAATGCCAGAGTTGCTAAATACTCCTTTCTGCCTAATTGTAGCTGCATGTTTAAGATATGTAGGTAGACAGCAATGATTAAAACTGTTCCCACTGACACAGATGTGTGTCCATGTGCACTGGGATGCTTCTCTATGAAGAATGACAGTCTGAATGGACAGAACTGTAAGTAGCTGCCCTAATAATTAGTGACAGGCAGTGTATTTGGCTTACACTTCCACGTTATAGTCCATCATTGAAGGAAGTCATGGCAAGAACTCAAGCAGGGCAGGATCCTGGAAGCAGGAACTATTACAGGTCATGGAAGTGTGTTGTTAACTGGCTTGCTCCTTATGGCTTGCCCAGCCTGCTTTCTTATAGAACCCAGGACCACCAGGCCAGAGGCGGATTCACCCATAATAGTCTGGACCCTTCCCCATCAATCACTAAGAAAATATCAGGTGAACCCTCAGCCAGATCTGATGGAGGCATTTTCTCCGTTGAGGTACCCTCCTCTCAGATGACTACCCTGTGTCAGGTTGACAGGAAATGAACCAGCATAGGCAAAGTTTAACTTTTTAAAAATTTATGGACATCTATGCCCAGGCCAGAAGAGAGTGTTGGATCCTTTAGTATTGGAGTTATAGGCAGTTGGGAGCTGCCTGACATAGGTGCTCAGAACCAAACTAGGGACCTATGGAAGAGCAGCAAGTGCTCTTATTCAGTGAGCCAGCTCTAGGCCCCCCCCCCCCCCCC
>JADRCH010000138.1:5745480-5772953 GCA_019843965.1 Rhynchomys soricoides | reverse complement strand
CCCCCCCCCCCCCCCCCAATTTTCTATTGCTTACTCTAATGTGGAGTAGAATAGTACCTGCCTTTGTTCTCCACCTCCACTCTGTCCCCACTTGTCCTCTCTTGTCTTTATTGTCCTCCTCTCTAACGATGTGGTTCTATCCCTATATGGAGAACCCTTGTGGGTCATTCCTTAAAGACCTTAAGCTACTGTGCTCCAGCCCCTGCCTTCTGTGATCTTAAGGTCTCCATAGCAACTGTTAGTAACTAATGAAACAAATATTGTGTGTCTGTTGAGTGATACTGATCTAGTCTTTGTGACAGGAGCTCAGAGTCCCTCATGAGCAGGTTATCTCTAGCCATCTCTGTCTACTATGTAAGAAGGTTGACAGGAGGGAATCCATGGGAACTCAGCATGGGATGAGGTACTGGGCTTTAGCCAGAAAGGTGGGTGCTGAGGCTGTTGGGTAGCATGTATGAGCTTGATGGGTGATAGGGATTGAGGAAGGGGTGAGGAAATAGAGATGGCATGTGCTAGTTATCTAACTTTAGACATGAAAAGTTCAATGGGTTTGGTGCAGGAGTTGAATGGGTGTCATTCGGATGAGACTCCCTCCATGTAGTGCTCATAGTCAGGGCCTAACTCCGGGTTATGTTATAGAAACTTGCTTGACTTATGTAGCTATATACCAGCACTAACTTAAGTCTAAGCTCCCATCCTGAGTCAGTCTTTGGGGCTCCTTGGGGCTGGACAGGAACCTAGGGGATAGGGCAGGTGAGCATAGAGGAGCCCTGGGGACTGGGGCAGGGGTCCTGGAACACTTGGCATGCTTTGCTGGAGTTGCTAGTCCAGTTGCTAGCTTCCTTGCCTAGAATCCCTGATCTTGCTTTTGGCCAGATTCTACTGACACTTCTAGAGTTTTTAGGGTGTTACCCAGGTTTCAGAAGCAGATGTATTACCTAATATGTATCCATTAGGCCTGGTAGATGTATGTCATTGGCAAGTCAGAGGCCACTGAAGGGCTTAAGAGTATGAATCAGGCACTTACTGCTAAGCTCTTCCCATATCCTAGACCATTAATTACATCCTCTTTAGGAACAAAGACTCAGCACAAAGTTCTTAACGTTCAGGATCCACAAGGCCTGGTGTCAAGAAAAAGGATTGGCCTTACCATTTACCTGCATTATTAGCTCAGGAATTCCCAAGACCATGGCATTTACCTATGGGAGTGCATCTGCTCCTGCTGCTGCCTTCTGGCTTCCAAAGTGCTGTTCCTCCCATGTCTGAAGGGAAGGCAAAAGTAGAAGCAAACGGCTAAGACCTGCTGTTCTTGCTGACAGAGTGGGGCGCAGCTTGGTTTGTTCATCCTGAGCTGATGCTTCGTTATTCAGGCACTTCTCTGTTCCACATTTTAGAGCAAAGCAGCAGGCTTTTAATTAGGAGCAAAATACACACTTCATCACATCCAAGCACAAAAGGTCTCAGAGGCTGGCCTAGAAGCTTGGGGACACCTTCCCTCTCTAAAGTGATAGATACCTGACGTTTTCTTTTCTTTTAAAAAACATTGTTAGCTATTTGATGTTTTTGAATCATATTTTAAAGTAAGAGAAAAAAAAAACCCACTTGCTCATTTTAAGTGTTTTTCTGAAAAAGAAATAATTCACAGATGGGGATAACTTCATTTCAAGAATAGAAATACAGCTTCCCAATATTCCACAATATGGCTTTGTTCTCTAAATTATAAAATCAAGGCAGCTCAGAGCAGTGCAGAACCGAAATGGCAGCAGAAGGCATGGAACTGGAGGCACAGACCCAGCTCAGCAACTTGCAATTTTTCTTCACTGGGAACCTATTTGAGCTTAAATTATGCACAATAAATGTCAAATCTTCCCCATTTATCTTAGTAACTGAGGAATCCTGTATACTGGGGAAAGCTCTTTGTACATCAAAGCTCCTTAACAATTCGAGTTGTCTCATCTTCTTGTGGGAGGAAATGTCAGCTTGATAGATGTGATCTGGGGAGTGAGGGCTTCTCTGAGGAGAGCCTCAGTGTACAGGCTCCCCTCTCCTGCCTCAGCTCTGATTGCTTGCTCTGTGGAAAGCCCTTTTAGGGCAGCCCCTTCATATTAGCATCTGTCATCTACCCTATGAGTCACCTTTAGAAACAGGCCACATGAGGACTAGAACCCTAATGACTCATTACAGCTGTAGCTCCTGCCCTTCAGTAAAAACTAACAAGGAAGGGACAGATATGCAGGAATGTGTTTTTCAACAGGCCCTTTGTCAGGTCTTCTGAGCCCTTAGAACTAACACAGTGGGTATCCAAGAGCTTTGTCTTGTGAACTTGACAGTGGCGCCTGGGATTTACCCCAGTGTGTCTGGCTGGAGCAGCACTCCAACTCCCCATGCAGGAACCAGGTGATTATAGAAGGTGTCACCCTAGTGGCCAAGGCCAGGAGCTCAACAAAGTCAGGAACTGAAGCTGTGCCACCAGATTGGAAGTCTCACCTCTCTCCCGCCTTCTCTTTTCCTCCCCCCACCCCCTTTTATTTATTAGAGTCTCAAGTGAGCCAATCAGACCTTGGATTCTCTATGTAGTCCAGGGTGACATTGAACTCCTGACCCTACCCGCCTCTGTCTTTCTAATGCTGGGATTACAGGTGTACTCCACCACCCAGGTATATGCTGACTCATAAGTGTGTGCTACCTGTGCCTTTCTAGCTTATCCGAACTAGTTTCTTCATCACCAAGAGTTAGGAGCAACAGTTCCTAGCCTTCAGCATAAGGAGTTAGGAGGGCTCCAGAAAGTAAACCAAAATTCTATGTAAGTCTTATTTGTGGCCTCAATGAGATATTTGTTACTGAGTTTCAGAGAGGTGGAAATCATTTATGGGTCCCAGTCCATACATACATGTACATACAAACAAACAAACATACATATATACATATGTACGAATGTATGTATATCTCCAGAGAAGGAAGCACCAGCCTTTCTTGGAGGAGCTTCACTAAGGCACAAAGCTGGCAGCAGGTGCTTTCTTCATTAGGGAGCTGCTGCCCTCTGCTGGATGAGACAGGAGAATCAACTCAGTGATCACTTTGGAAGTCCTGGAAGAGACCACCAAAGTGGATGCTGGTTGGAATTATGTGCTCACAAAAGCATTCTGGGAAGAGAAATTCCTTGAGATCAGAGGCTGAGCCCTGCCCATAGAAACTGGCAGAATCTTTACACACTAGCACACCCACTGTAAGAGCCTGGACAGAAACCTTTTATCTCAGCCTTTTGAGTGGGTATGAGGTCATTAGGATACATCTGAGCTGTACACATGCCCTAGCCCTGACCTTTGGCCTTGGCCCTCACTTGCTGCCAGAGATGAGGGAATGAGAGAAGGAAGAAAGGAGAGCAGGAAAGAAAAGTGAATGGAATCAGGGCGTGTGTATGTGTTCAAGTTTGTATTCCTTGACAGATGACCTGGCCCATCCACCCTCACAAAGCACAATAGGTCTCTACTATCTGGGGTTCTGGGGAAAATGGAGGGCTGCCTCTGAGGCATGGCTGAGGCATGTTCTGTGTCTGGTTCAAGAATGAGACTTTTGGGCTCAGGTCTTCACAAGAGACCCAGCTTTGGCCAGGCATCTTGTTTATGGCTGTGAAGTTTTTTTGTTTCGTTTGTTTGTTTGTTTTGTTTTTTGGTTTTTCAAGACAGGGTTTCTTTATAGCCCTGGCTATCCTGGAACTCACTCTGTAGACCAGGCTGGCCTCGAACTCAGCTATGAAGTTATGGTAAACACATCCATGTCTGGAGAAAAATGTATCCCATATACTCCTTGTGGTTTATTTTGATGTAGAAATCAAGTCTCAACTTAGAGGAGAAGGCAAAGTGTCCCTGTACCGTGTGAACAGGAAACTTAGGCTGACCGAGACTCTTGATCTGAACACATACGTGGCTGTGCCTGCTCTTAGGTCTGAGGTGTCCTGGTTCCTCCCAGGCAGAAGCTAAGCCCACAGGTTCTTTTGGGAGACAAAACCTTCAGGAAGCTTCTGCTGTAGCTTCTCTCTGAGGAATGTCTGGCTGACCCTTTAATGGTCCTCACCTCTTTCCAGCCTTTCTGTTAGCCACATGCTGGAGTCACCTTAAGAACCCAACATCTGTCTGATACTATTGGTGAGATTTCCCATGATTCCTCATGAGATATGAGAACTTCTCTAAACCTTACCTAGATGCTGAAGTCAGCCAGGGGATATGAGATATAGACACACATATATATGTATGTATGTATACACACACACACACACACACTATATATATATATACACACACATACATACATACATACACACCTAAATATTCAGTATGGATTATGCTACCTGGATGTATGTTTTCAGGGTTGACCATTTGACACTGGGCAACCAATTGCTGTGCTCTTCTCTAGAGAAGACCACCTCTCCCACCCCCAGTTCCTCAGTTTCCTATAGTTTTTTGTGTAGGGTTGAGTCCTATGGGCTTTTCCCTGTCCACTTCAGCATATGCTTTGGTGCTGTCCTTGTCCAGCTCATGTTTGGGAAGTCATGTTGGTGAGACTCTATGAGTAAAGCTTTTGATGTTACTAGGAGACAGAATCTCAAAGCAAACCAACTTTCTGATTATCTGGCTCTTAAAATCCTTCTGTCCTTTCTTCTACAATATTCTCTGAGCCTTAGGTGCAGGAATGTTTTGTATATGTGGCCACTGGGCTTCACAACTCTGCATTTTGTTTGTTTGTAGTTTTCTGTAGTCTCCATCTTGTGCAAGAGAAGTTTCCTTGATGATGGGTGAAGACTATACTTATCTATGGGTATAAGGATAGACAACTGCTTAGATTATTGTTAGGATTATGGTGGTTTAGTAAATTTGTGGTTATAGATTGTCTTCCAATATGTTTAACTTCACTAACGCTGAGTAGTTAGCTAGGTTTCCAGTACCAGGCATCATTTGCTTCCCTTTGAATGGGTCTTAAGTCCAACTAGAGAACTGTTGGTTACCACCGAGGTATGTGCACCACTACTGCACCCTTAAGGTTATGGTGCCATGCTGGTCATTGATGTGGTTCATACGTGTCATAGCTGGGCAGGATTTGGTTACTTCCCTCCTTTGGAAGCTTGCATGGCTTCTTGTACCTTGAAAGCTATCCTTTAGAGACAGGACATTTATATTTTAGAGAAATCCAGCTTAGTTTTTCTTCCACAAATTGTGTTTTGGCTTTGGTATTGTGTCTAAAAAAATAACACGGTCAAGCTCAATGTCACATGAAGGTCTCACAGGTTTTTTTTAAGAAATCTTATGTGTTTATTATGCTTTACCTTTAGGTCTATAATCCATTTGAGCTATGTTTGGGAGGTGTCTATCTGTGTCTAAGTTACATGTTTTTGGCTTGTGGACATTAGAGATTTCAGCAACTTTTGTGGAATAGACTTTCTTTGCACCATTGTTATGTCTTAGCTCCTTTGTCAAGATCTGTTGATCCTTATGAATGCCTGTTTCTACTCCATTGTTTTTATTTATTTATTTATTTCAAATATGATGCTGTTGTGCCTGTTGTCACCATGTGAACTTACTGGACATTAGTTACTGTTGCTCCTCTGATGTTGCTGTTTTGAGGATTCCGGAATTCTGATATTAATTATTGATGGCTATGTGTGGTTATAGTGCTGGTACACAGGAAAGAAATCAACTTTATGTGGTGACTCTGTCCTGCAGCCTGACTGCAGTCACTTATATCTTCCAGGAAGTATTTTTGTTGGAGTTTTTCACATAGACAGTGGAATAATCGGAGTAAAGACTTTTTTGTTTCCTTTGTTGATCTGCATACATTTTGTCTCCTTTATTGTATTCTCTTGTCTCCTGTTGGCTAGGACTTCTTTGGTGACGCTAAGTAGGAGTGGTGACGTGGGCACTGCAGCCATGTCCTTCATCAGGTGGAAAGAATCTACCTTTTCATCTCTAAGAAAGAAGGCAACTTTGGTTTGCTTGTTTGGTTTTAATGTTCTTTTTTAATTTGGGAGAATTCTACTCTAGAATTTTACTAAGTTACTATAAAACTATCCCGTCTTTTAAAAATCAGTTTACAAGACTATTTTCCAGAATCAGCAGTGGAGACATTTCTAGAACCATCTCTTTCCTCACTACTGTTCTGTAGGTTCTGTCTTTGCTCCTGAGCCCTATATGCCCAGTGTGCTAGTCTCTCTTCTCTATCCCAAACCATCCAGTCTCCACTACTTGCATCTTTTCCAGGCCTTTTCCTCATTTTGGTAACGTGGCCAGACCACTAATGATTCAGAATGTGATATAATTAATCAGTTGTTTTGTTTTGTTTTATTTAAGGCAAATTTTCCTTTATGAAGCAGATTTAAACAATCAGCTTGCTCAGGCCAGTTCTCCATTGCCTGCCTTCTCGGACTCATCACTGCTATATGCTGCACCTTAGGCTTAGATCCTGCTGGAAAAATACCACATGAATTTTCACTGGCAGATGTGCTACTTGAACACTGAACAGTCCCTGCCAGAACCTCTGCTGTGAGCAATCTAAAAGGTGGCCAATCTCCTCCAGGCTGGCCAGGCTCCAGCCCTCAGAGTAACTCAAGTGTTCCACCTGCTGTGTTATCTGGACACCCACTAAGTGCAGCACCCTCCATTGTGCCAGCACCAACAAGAATGTATCCCTTCATCGCTCCAGCTAGACTACTACCAGGAACTCCAGCATCCTTTCTTCCTTCTGGACCATCATGTCCTCAACCTAGTGGTCCTTATCCAAGCCCTGCTGTACGAGTCCCTGGCCCCACAAGGCCATATGTTACAACAAATGTGCCCTTTCCAGAGCTACCTAGACCAAATAGTGCACCCACAGATCCAGCTGGTCCTTTAGGTACACAGGGATCCATGTCTTCTGGACCTTGGGCACCAGGAATGGGAGAGCAGCATCCTAATGTGCCATGTCTATTTCCAGGGCCATCTCCCACTCCTCCTCTTCCAGTGTCAGGAGCGCCACCTGTTGCATGGGTCACAGTGCCACCAGGAGCCTGGGAACCACCAGCACCATATCCTACTCCTGAAGCATATCCCACCCCAGGACTCCAACCTTCTGCCAACTGCATCCAGGACCTTCTGGTGCTTCACCAGTGCCTGGTAGCATCCATAAAATAATGAAATCCTAGGTGGCTCCCTTTCTGATTCGTCCAACCTGGAGACCACCTTAGAGACCACTGGACAAAAGAAGCACATGAAGATAGACAACAAATCCATTGAGAGGAGACGTTCCAAGAAGAGCAAACGAGTAACCTGGGGAGACATCAAGACTTTAACTCATAAAGCCGAGACCTTGGGGAAACAACAAGGACACAACACTACTGACCCCAAAATGATGCTGTTATGTTTAATGACTATGTTAACATGTTAATTCTCAGCATGAAAGTGAAGGGTCTAAGCCGGGCAGTGGTGGCGCATGCCTTTAATCCCAGCACTTGGGAGGCAGAGACAGGCGGATTTCTGAGTTTGAGGCCAGCCTGGTCTACAGAGTGAGTTCCAGGACAGCCAGGGCTACACAGAGAAACCCTGTCTTGAAAAACCAAAAAAAAAAAAAAAGAAAGTGAAAGGTCCAAATGACTTTTGTCAAGGAGGATAAAAGGCATACCCGTAATAAACAGTGTAATGTTGTTTTGCCAAAACCAAAACAAGACAAAAAACAAAACAACAACAAAACCCTAAAAGACGGAAAAACCACAACCAGTCAACTTGTTTTGTCTGGGTTTTGTCCTACTCTGCAGCTCAGTTGTTTGTGGGGTACCTTCAAGGGAGTTAGGTCCTCAGGTCTCACCAGTACCAGCAGCATCAGGTTCTGGCCTGCTCTGGATGCAGCAGACATAGAAGCAATACCAGCTAAAGGCTTGGCAGTAGCCTTAGTTGTCCATTAGGATCACCAGTGCCCACTTCAGATCAGTGGTCAGGGTTGGCAGTGAAGACCAGGTCTATACCACTGAGCATTGTGACACACCAGGAATGAAGCTTTCCCTGAAGGGCTTGTCACCTGCCTGTGTGTGTGTGTGTGAGAGAGAGAGAGAGAGAGAGAGAGTGTGAGAGAGAGTGAGTGAGTTAGAGTTAGAGTTGGTTGGGGGTCAGCCTCTCTGAGACCTCTTACCCTGGACCTTCCAGTTAAGACACCCCTCTTGCTTCACCAAGTCTCCTTGGTTGGGGTGGCAGGGTTCTGGAGTCTCCTGGCATAGCCAGAGTTGCCTCAGGGAGGCCAGCCTCTTCAGATGTCACATGCACCTTCTGGATGGCATGTGCTGGTGGCCTCAGGTGTTCATACACAGCTTGTTAGAAGGAAAGTACAGAACATTGCCGAGGAAACGCATTCCTACAGATGGTGAAAGAGACTCACCACAGGGTGGCACTCTTGCACCTCATTTGAAGGGAATTTTTTTCCAATGTAACACATTTTTTTTTTTTTTTTTAAACTAATTTGTCTGCCAGATAAACAGGAGGAGTCCTGAGTGAGACACAGTGCTGCTGGGATTCCTTGGGATTTCGGGGCTTGTCTTCCTCCCCTCCCTTTCCTGTGCCATCTTCTTTAATTTCCATTATTTTAGGGGTGAGTCAATTGCTTGTCCCCTGCAAGGAAAAGGGAAATAAGATGCTCACTTCTCAAGGGTTGGATGTTGAGACTTTCTGCTGAGCTGGGAAAGGCCACACAGTTCTGCATTGGGAATCGAAATGGGAACCCTGAGCACTGAGCCAGTCCCTTCTGCTGTGGCCTCTAAGGAAACACTGCTAAAATATTTCATTCAGGTTCTATACGTTAACAGGAATTTGGTTTCTTCTAGAGTTCCTAGATAGGAATTTGCCATTCATGAGCTTCCCAAAAGGTTGAGAGTTCTCTTTCACGTTGGTGCTAGAGAACCTGTCAAATTAAGAGGAAACAAGCTATAGGGACTCGGGCTTGGACAGTTCACAATGCCCTATAGCTCCAGGGGATCCAACGCCTCTGGCTTCCATGGGCATCTGGACTCAAGGATATACTCACACACACACAGGCTTGCACATGTATACACGACTACAAATAATAAGAATTTTAAAAGTTACAGGCTAGGGCTGTAGTTCAGTCAGAGTGCTTGCTTAGCATGCGTGAGACCCTGAGTTTGATCTCCTCACATAAACCAGGCATGATATTGCACCTCTGTAATCCAAACTCTCAGTTAGAAACAGGAGGATCAGGAGTTCAAAGCCATCCTCAGCTGCATAGTGAGTTTGAGGCCCTTGGATTACACGAGACTCGCAAACAGAGCAGATGTAATTCATAGAACTGATGGAATTGCAGGTATACCCAGTGCCTTTTGAGCAGCTCCACAGTTCTCAGGGCCCCACCACTAGACAGAGCTGTAGGTATAGGACTGGGTCCTTCACCATGACCAAAACTGGGTATGAGTGAGTCCCGAGGACTTGGGACATCTATAACCTGAGGTAGTACCAGATGACTACCGGGCAAAGCCACAGTGGGCAAGCACTGTCTAGATTGTAGTACCTAATAGAGACACTGAAGGAATGAGAAGGAAGATCCAGAGCAAGGAAGATTTTCATGCTGGGTGGAGTAGTGGGAACTCTTTGCAGGGTTGGATTACACCCTGGTCTCCCTCCCCTCTCACAGTCACTTGGCTCTTAGGCTGGTTTTTTGGTTTCCTAGATTTCCCCTTATGCTTCTGGCTTCTAGGAAGCTCTGCTTGTCAAAACAGGCTTCTTGTTTCTGTGGTCTCAGGCTGAGTGTTTCCAAGCCTGGAACAAAGGGGGTTATTGGGGAGTGTCTGTGGGGTATAGACAAGAATACGGCCTGGCTACATCAGAATGTGTGACTGTTGGTTCAGAATGAGCCCCAATCCTTTAGGTTTCTGCTCAGGGCTGCCAGGAACCTGGGCTGGGTGGTGCTTGGAGCAAGTAGAAGCAAAGCCATTGCTCAGAGCCCTATACCACCAGTCTATATAGCCTGCCCACCATGTCTAGTACCATTGTTTTCTCAGGAAATTGTTTGAGACAGTCTTGTATAAGGGAGCCATGGGGGACCCGAACACATCAGGGATCATGGAAATCCTAGCCTCTCCAAGACTGGCCAGTGGGCCTGGCTGCTTGGAAGAGCCACAGATGCTCAGTTCCTCAGGGCAGCAGGGCCAATGTGGGTTAGTTTCACAGGAGTTGAAGAATGAATATCCTGTTCTTAAGCCTAAAACCAAAAAGCTTCAGGCTACCTCTTCTTATGGTCCTTTAGCACCTGGTCACTCTGAGTCCTAGCCCATGTGGATATCCTTTTTTGGGTTGTGGAATTGGTTGACTTTTAAAATACCTTTCCAGCATGCTTCTGGGAATCCTCTACACCCCAGGCTGGCCACCTGTCCCCTAGTGTGTCCTTACTGTACTGCCCAGCGGTGAATCTGACATCTCCATGTTTCTCAGGGCTACAAATGGTGACAACATAAGAGCAGACCCTTCGGGAATTCTGGTCCAGAGGCAAGACTCTTTCTGAGTTACTCCTCACCTGAGTCACCTGAAAGGCCAGGTCACCTGAGTTACCCCAGGCAGTGTTCGTGGTGTAAGCACACGAGACCGTCTCCTCCCTGGGTGTTTTTACAGTCTGAGTAGCCTTCCTGTAACAGACTATTTTAAGGAACATGATTCCATAACTCAACTAAATTGTACTAACCCTCTAGATTAGTGTTTTAAATACACAAACTTCGAATGGGCTTCTGGACATCTATCCCCACACCTGAAGATTCACATCCCTAACTTGGAGCTCATTGTGTTTTGTGTTGAATGTCTCAATACTTGTCATTCAAACAATATATCAGAGTCGGGAGAATAATGTACTTGGAAAACCATGACTCCATAAATAAAATAACAGCACATGGGCAATTTGAGTAATTTACAGAGTTCTGAGGTGGAATGTCAGCCTAGTCTCACTGTTAGTTGACAACACAGGACTCATGCTGACCTGTGCTGAGGTAGAGGGTTTCTCAAGGCCCCACACCATCCTCTCTCTCCCTTGTAGATCTTGGGTCATGTAGTTGATGGCAGTGGTGTTTGCCTCTGACTTTAGGGAGGGAGGAGAGATCCAGGACAGGTGTGGATGCTTCCTAGGCCTTGTTAATGGCACCTCTAGGGCTGCTGTGGAAGAAAAGTTGCCAGGAGAAACTTCATGCTTGCCTTTGACTCCCCTTGCTCAGCAGAGCTTAGTCACACCTCTGAGTGGATGTTCTCTATTCTATTGTAGCAGAGACACACAATGTCCTGGAAAAAAAAGATGAGCTTTTCAGAACACTGATTTTACTCCATAAGAACGTGCTCACCTACTGCTTTATGTACTAAAAAGAAGGCAGTCAGCATGGTGGCTCATACCATTTTCCTGGCACTTGGGAGGCCAAGGCAGGAGGATGGTGAGTTCCAGGCCAACTTGGGCTACACATTGAGACTGTCTCAAACTAAACAAAGCTAAACAAAGACCTTATCAATCAATGACAGAGTTAAGGAGTATATTATATATCACAAAACCCTGACATTTAAAAAGAACTAAGTTGTTTTCTTCCTGAGTGTCAGTTGCAGGCCACACCCCAGATGCCTGTTAAAAGTATATCCGGTTATCCCTCTGTGTTGACTTCGTCTGACTTAGTCGTCATCCCCAGCTGTGCTCTTAGGCAAGTTGCTCAAGGTCAGAAAGTCTGTTTCCAGGCTCCCATCCCTGGGTAGGTCTGTGCCTGATGTTCCTTCTCACCAGCCTGGAACCTGCTACTCTGGTTTATTTATTTTTTGGTTTGGTGTGGAGATTAAACCTAGGGCCAGCTTTTATAGTGGAAGGAAATCTTCCAGGATTTCTCAAATGCTAGGTAAGCACTCTTCACTGAGCTACCACACCCCGTACTTGACTCTGACCTTTTGTGCTGTGTTGGGGCTGAAATCCAGGGTCTTGTCTACACTAGTTGTTTTTGGTTACTTTTCTCATTGCTCTGATAAAATGCCTGAACAAAGCAATTTAAGGAAGGGAAGCTTTGTTTTGGCATGGTCACTGGGATCCAAACACATGTCTTCATGTTTGTCCAGCAAGCTTTCCCACCTGAGGAGTGTGTAGTCCATCATGACAGGGAAAGCATGGCAGCAGGAACGAGGCAGCTGAACACACTGTACCTAATGTCAGGGAGCAGAAAGACAAACGCTTTGCTCCCATTCTTTTCTTTCTCCTCCTCTGGCTCCTGCTCTTCCCTGCTTCTCCTCTTTTTGATATAGGGTCTCACTATGTAACTGTGGCTGTCCTGGAGCTTGCTCTGTAGACCAGACTGATCTCAAGCTCACCGAGGTCCTGTGACACACAAACTCCTGTCTCTGCCTCCCAAGTGCTAGGATTAAGGGTGTATGGCCCTACACCTAGACTGGGTTACTTTTTATTCACCCTGGGACCCCAACACATGGGATGTGATGGAGTAGTACCACCCACATCTAGAATGGGTTTTGTCATTCAGTTAAACCTCTCTGGAAACACCCTTACATGTATGCCTTGGAGTCTGTTTCTTAGGTAATTCTAAATCTAGTCAAGAGGACAATGATGATTAAGTGCCACACCAGGCAAGCTCTACCACTGGGCTACTCACCCAGTGTCCAACTATAGCCCCCTCTCTGTATATGAGAGAGAGAGAGAGAGAGAGAGAGAGAGAGAGAGAGAGAGAGAGAGCCTCAGTGCAAGCTTGATGTGTGTCTGTGTGTGCACCTGTACATGAGTACTTGCCCATTTTTATGTGCCCATATAGAGGCCAGAGGTTCACACTGAGTGTCTGCCTCTATCACTCTCTACCTTATTGTTTAAGACAGTGTTGCTCATTGAACCTAGAGCTCATCATTTTAGCTACATTAGCCAGCAAGCCCCAGGGATCCTTATGTCCCTGTTTGCCCTGCACTGGAGTTACAGATGTTCATCACCAATCCAGCTTTGACGTGAGCGCTGGGGATCTGAACTCAGGTCCTCATGCTTGCATTTTTTATCAACTAAGAAATCTCCATAGTCTTTCTTCCATTTTTGGCCTTTTGATTTCTGCATTAGAGGCGTGGTAGCTGAGTATGTTAGACCTTTGGTCCGTTTGGATTTTACTCTCAAGGCACATTTTGCCATATTAGGAGGAGGAGCCGGGCAGAATTGTTGAGAATGAGTTGATCATCACAAAGTGCTGGCAGGATGTGTCCAGAGCTGCATGGCTCCCACATTATCTGTACAAACACCTGCCAGGGGCTTTTATTTATTATCATTGTTATTGTGTGTAACTGTGGTATATGTATGTGCAGTGCATGTGCACAATTATGTGTGTGCATAGGTGTGCCTTGCACCTGTGTGCACACTTGTACAGAGGCCAGAGAAGGATGTCAGGTGTCCTGTTTTATCATTCTCTGCCTTATTCCTTTGACTGAATCCTAGGCTGGCTGTCAGTTAGTTACTGTCTAAGCTACTGTCTCTGACTCCACCCCTACCCTAAGTTCTGGGGTTACAGACTGCACCCCTGGGCATGCTCAGTCTTTTGTATGGTCACTGGGGTCCAAACTCATGTCTTCATGTTTGCCCTGCAAGCTTTCTTACCTGCTGAACTATCTCATCAGTCCTTGTCAGGGGCTTTAAAAATACTGCTTCTAAGGTTAGATGTCTCATTTCAGCACTCTGGAAGCAGGCACAGGAGGAACAGAAATTCAAGGTATTCCTTGACTATAGAGCAAATTCAAGACTAGTCTGGGCTACACAAGGCACCCTCTTCTCACTCCCCCCCCCCATGAGTTTCTCATCTGAAGTTGTGAGTGTAAATAACCATGGACACCATGGACCAGGGAACCAGGAAGCTCCCAGAAAGCCCCCTGCTAAATGCGTTTTGTTAGTTTCTCCCTCCTTCTTGTGCTCCTTTCTCCCAGGGCTCTGCAGGGAATGGCCTCCTGTTTGTCACCATAAATTAAGCATGCTAATTTCGGGCAGCATTAACATGTTCATCAGCTCTGACTTTTAAAATATTTAAGTTCACAGCAGTTCAATTTTCCCCCTCAAATGGACTAAGAACCAGTGTTGATTTATTCAGCCTATTCAACATAATTGTGAGGTAAGGTTTTAAATGCAGCTTATTAACACTTTTAATAGGGTGAAAAAAAGAAACTTTCAACTGAGATAAAATTCCGGCATAATAATAAAAGCAATTATGAAAGCTTTAGGAGGTGAAAGGTCAATGCTAGGCCTTATGTGAATGAGACTGGAGGTTTAAACGGTAAACATGGATTTATGTCACCTGAGATTACTCACCAGGGGAACAACAATGCTATTCTCTCTACTTAGCCTTATGAATTTGCTTTCCACTTTTCTGGGTCTCCAGAATGGTGGAGACCCAATTTGCTGTTTAGTGGGTACATCTCAAGAACCTGCCCCTGAGCAGAAGGGTAACCCTCCCATGTTACTCACTTCCTGCCATTGGGATTCCTCAGTGCCCAGATGTTGCTGAGGAGACTCTAATCTAGGTGTTCTCCAGATGACCTTGGACCACAGGCTGGGAGCATGTGGTCTCAAGGAGCTGGAGGGTCCCATGAAGGAACTGCATGCTGGGAAAGCCCAGTGTGTGCGGCCCAGTGTGTGCTGCTAGCTGCGCACAGCTGTTGGGGACTTGAAACGTGACTCCTGAGACCAAGTGCATTTTATTTAGCTGTAATTAATTTGAATCTAAATGTGGTGGCCATATGTAGCTAGGGGTTAACAGTGGAATATGCAGTTTTAGTGGGAGGCTTGAAGTGGACGTTTCTTTACAGAACTGCAAGGAACCTCCAAAGCATCTGGCCTGGTTTCTCCTTTTAATGAAGACCCAGGCTACCACTTTGCATGCCGGGAAAATCGACTGCCCTGAAGGGCGACAGAGATGTCGCCCGTTGAGTGATGGCTATCTCTGTAGTGGCAAGTCTACCCTTGACCACCTCGCTCTTTGATTCTTATAACGAACCAGCTTTTTGTTATCTCCACTGATATACATTTAATATATATGTTTAATAATTATGAACAAATGTTATAGGTTGAAGTTATGCCGTTCCCAACAAGTGCTTGTACTGACGCTTGCTGACCAGCAGGTGGCAATGTTGAGAGGCGAGTGCCTCAGGAGGATGTTAATTTCGTCAGAGCTTGTTGTATTAGGTCCTAATAATAATTAGGAGGTGGGGCCTGGCTGGGGGAAGAAGTTTGCTGGGTGGTGGGTTTGAAGGGTGTACCTTGTCCTTGGTCCCTTTTGTGCTATCTTTCTCTTTATTGGCCACCATGAGTTCTTCACCCCACATGACCCACCATGAGGCTCTGTCTGATCATAGTCCAGGAACGATGGAGACAAGTAAGCACAGACTGAACTGTCTGAAGCTGCGAGTCCAAACAAACCTTTCTTCCTTTAAGTTGTTTATTGAAGGTATTTTGTCACAGTGACAAAAGCCCAACTAATAAACCAGTCTCTGGCGACTTATGATCCCGTTGGTTCTTAGCTTCTTTAGAAGTCTGGAGCCGTCACTTCCCAGGTTTTTGCAGCAACATGGCACATGTTGGTGAGGGCAGTGAAGGGAGTCCCTGCATGTGTCAGACAGGGAGGTGAATTCTGGGAAGAAGTAAGACTGAAAACCCATTGCAGATTGACCTCCTCAACCTGGATCAGAATTCGGGGTGTCAAATAACAGGCAGTTTATTCCCAATGTATTTAAGCCCAGTATAATTTGGATAAAACTTTCCTGATGTAATATAGTCCCCGGTGCATAAGGAGATGTAATTGCACTACAAATCAACTCAGGTACGGTATTCATAACATTTCTTCCAAGAAGATGGTTTCTAGAGACAGGCTGTCTATACTAGCAAGGGCCTAAGGGTTTGGCCTGGTCTTGGTCATACAGATAGCATAGAGGTCATTTTGGTTATTAGCCACCTCTGGTCCTGGTTGTGGGAGGTTGGAGGAGCCTCTGCCTATACAAGAATTATAAGGGTCATTTAGATTACTAGCCACCGCTGGTCCTGGTTGTGGAAACTTGACATGGCCTGGCCTAACACATAAAACACTGGTCACCAGGCTGTTAATTATTTCCAATTCTCAGCTTTCTGATAGAAGAACAGGCTTCACATCTTTCCCATTGCCTACTTAACATTCCTGGTTTCTCTGGAGATCTATGGGTGCAAGGATCTTTGTTCTATGCTCCCAACAGGGCGGAACTTGAACTCCATCATGCAATTCTGGGACTCCAAGGCTTTAGGAGGCATCGGGCAGCTTTTTATAAAAAGAGGTCGTACTTGAGGAGTCCATAGTTTTCCTGCGGGAACAGAATGCCTTTCTCTGGCACACGCCACTCAGCATTCTATCTTCCAGGTTCATTCGCGCATCAGAATTACATTCTTTTTTAAGGCCGCATAGTGCTACATTGCATGGACAGGGCAGGCTACCTACAGTTATGTATAGACCTGAGTGTTTGTGTCATACTGACACATGATCCCCAGCACACTAGCATTGAGAGATTGAGCCTTGAGGAGGCAGCTAGGCCACAGGACCAGGGCCTCATGAATGTGATTTGAGGAGGTCTCATCCATCCTTTGAAACTCATTTGTGTCTTCTACCATGTGAAGTCAAGAGTGATGCAGACAACAGGCCCAACAACAATTGTAGATGCTGAACAAGTTGGTGAGGTGACCCATTGTTTATAAATGACTGGATTTATGGCATTTTGTTATAGCAACCTGATCAGATCAAAGCAGCATATTCTTTTTCTATTCACCTGTCACTCACCTGCTGATGGGTACTTGGGCTTTGCATGACAGTGTTGGGAACAAGGGTTACAAATATGTGATTCAGTCTCTGCTGTCAAACTGTTCCCCCTCCTCCTCCTCTTCTTCTTCAGAATTGGGAATCTGAAACAAGGGTCATGCTTAAACCAAGCAAGTGCTCTAACCATGGAGCAACCCTTTGGTTCTGCTACTTTCAATTTAACCAGAAATGGATTTTCCACATCAGAAAGTAATTGTATTTTCAAGGTGTATGTTTGTGTATGTGCGTGTGTATGTGTGTGTGTGCATATGCATATATATATGTGCTCACATGACATGTATAGAGGCCACGGGCTGACAGTAGGTGTTTTCCTCTATTGCACTCCACCTTATTTTTTGAGACACAGTCTCTCTCACTGATTGGCTAGACCTGCAGGCCCTCAATCCCCAGGGATCTTCTTATCTTTGATCCCTTAACTGGGGTCACAGATGTGTGTAACCATGGCCGACTTTCTTTCTTTCTTTTTTTTTTTTTTTGGTTTTTCAAGACAGGGTTTCTCTGTATAGCCCTGGCTGTCCTGGAACTCACTCTGTAGACCAGGCTGGCCTCGAACTCAGAAATCCACCTGTCTCTGCCTCCTAAGTGCTGGGATTAAAGGCGTGTGCCACCACTGCCCGGCTTATGGCCGACTTTCTTACGTGGGTGCTGGGGATTTGAGCTTGGGTTCCTAATGTTTGCATAGCAGACACTTTACCCATTGAGCCCTGTCCCAAGCCCTGATTTGAATTGTCTGAAGGGTTGTGTTGCTCTCCACCCTGACTATTTTACTTTCCCAGCAGGGCACAGGGTTTCACTTTCTCTACATCCTTACCCACGCTTGGCAGTGGCCATCTGACAGTAGGAGGAAGTACCTCACTTTGGTTTTGGCGTTTCTCTGGCGGTTGGTGGTCTGGGATGTCTTCCATGTACTTATTGGCCACGTGTGCACCTTCTTTGACAAATGATATGTTTAAGTCCTTTTCCCTGTATTTGCATTGGCTCGTTGATTATTTACAAACATTGCAGTATTTTTTACCTGCAAGGAATTAGGGCTGGATTTTCTAATTCAGGTGAGGAAACATCCAAAGAGGCCAGGCCTGGGACTGTGAAGGGTGACTAGTTAAACAGGAGTTTGGATAACGGGCAGAGGGCTAATGGAGCCACAGGCAGACACCAGAGCAGGACTCCATGGCTGTCAGCAGGGAGCATCTCAAATCATCGCAGGCTTCATGATGAGAACTCTGCTGATGGAATGGGTTCATTAGTGTCCTTTAACTGCAGGGAAGATCAAAACTCAACCTAATTATTTATAGAACTGCAGTCTCCTCCCCCATGAAAACAGCAAGCTTTTAAAAATTGGCATGAGAAGTGTCCGCCTGAAGATAGACCAAAGGTGATTTGGTGGTATCTGCCAGGTCAGCCAGTACCCACAGCAATCACAGATGCATCCAAAGGAGGCATACCTTAGGTTGGTGGTGTCATGAAGGTGGGAAACACCAAAAGTTAGTGATCCCTGGTCATTATTTAATCAGGGGAGAGACTAGGGAGCTAACACCAGCTCCAGGAACAGGATTTAATGAGGGGAGAAAAGGGCAAGAATTAATGCGGAGGTCAGCAAAAGACACAGAATCGTCTGGAATTTCTAATGAGCTCCGGTGTCCATATCTGCTCTGTTCAGGAGTACTTGACAATTAGGGAACACAGGTGGGCAACTTGGCAAGAAATAACAACCCCAGTATTTATGTACCTCTTGACAATTGACAAAGCCTTTGCACATAGTTGCTTGGTTCCTGGCCAAACCTTTACGTGGGGACCCTTGGCCTGGAGCCCAGGAGCTGGGTGATCAGACCTTGGTGATGCCTCAGCATGTCATGTCCAGCTCCTAGGGCCTTGCCAAGCCTCACACTGTCACAAATAAGATGAGCTGAGCTTGCTCTAGGCCACCTGAAAAGTGAGAGACACAACCATGGCCTTTCCCCAGGTCATCCCTATCCTCCCCACCCCTAAGTGCACTGAGGGTAACTATTAGACTCTGCTGGTAGCATCTAGTTGTTGCCTTCAGATATCAGTAGGATGTGGCGATTGGCCACAGAGCGTCCAGGCAGGTGGAAGTGGGTCAGAGTATCTCTCCTTTTGTCATCCACAATTGACTGTCTAGCAGTTGGGTGCTGCAGTCTGTTCTCAGTCCATACCAGTGGAGCTCAGTGTTGTGTCATGCCTGCCGGAGCATGTGTACTGACAGGAACATAGGAAGGCACCAGTCCCAGAGCACCCTGGAATGAAAGGCGGGGCCCCTAGAAACCATAGCAGATACAGGCAAACCCTCTGACAGGAGCCTTTCTTCAGCATGGGTTAAAATGTCTGCCAATATGGGGCTGGGTACCTTCGGCTTGTACACTGGCTCTTCATTTTGCTAGGCCTCTGATGACTGTCTAGCATTTAGTGGGACATCACATCTGCCTGGGATGCAGAGTGACCTGCCTGGTATTTGGTGTTTTAAAGGAGCAAACAAGCAAGTGTGGTGTCTTAGGGTTTCCATTGCTGTCAAGAGACTCCATGACCTAGGCAACTCTTACAAAAGACAACATTTAATTGGGGCTGGCTTACAGGTTCATTATCACCCAGGTGGGAGCATGGCTGCATCTAAGCAGGCATGGCACAGGAGGAGCTGAGAGTTCGACATCTTGATCCAAAGGCTGACAGGTGAAGACTGGCTTCCAGACAGCTAGGAGAAAGGTCTTTCAAAGCACACCCCCACAGTGACACTCTTCCTCCAATAAGGCCACACCCTCCTAACAGTGCCACTCCCTGGGCCAAGCATATTCAAACCACAGGTGGCGTTTTGCTAACCCTAGAGCACAGGACTACACTGCCCAAGTAAAGATGACTAAGTCCTCCTTTACCTGACCCTCCTGTCCTCCACCCTCTCAGGAGCTTCATCTTGACCTCTAACCAGGGCTCATTTTTCTATTGTGTAGCTGCTTCATTCCCAGAAGTGCAGGAACTGTGTCCATGGATATTGTTGGCAGCGTCTAAATTGTTTTTTTTAATGTAAAACTTGCTTACATGTTACTGTCAGGTGACAGAGGAAGTAGGGTCATTCAGAGATTTGGGGAAAAAGGAGAGAAAAGGGGGTTCTCAGATTGACCAGTCCCTGACTATATGACTGTTCCTGTGGCTGGGGTGTGGGTGAGAATTCACTAACTAGTCAGTTGACAGATTCACTCTGCTTCCATCCATTGACTGCTTATGGGGAGGTAAGGTGAGGGTGAGGGCAAGGGGTGTGTGTGTGTGTGTGTGTGTGTGTGTGTGTGTTTGGGTGGGATGCTGGGTGAGGCTCCAGCATCTCCTTACTCATCTGCCTCAGCCCTGCATGCCCTGAGGTAAGGCATGGTGCATGGTTCTTGGTGTTTAAACTCCTGCAGCTTTGCAATGATCCTTTGTGGGCAAGGGAGCTGACCTGTCTTGGCCCCTGTGTGACATGGCTCTGCCCTTGAGGGGTCTCTAAGGAGGGTCTCCTCAGGAGCTGGCCAGCTCCACTGAGGGAGGTAGGAGAAGCAGTACTGTTTCCTCTCATGGTAACAGGGGCAGTGTCCCCAATGCAGATCACAGGCTTCCCTGAGACTCTCCAGAGTACCTAGCCCAGGCAGAGACCCATAGTTTCAATTTGTTATCTGGTGGAAATCAAAGACAGTTGTTTCCTTGTTGCCTGAGAAGGACTTTGTGGCTGTCCCGGGCTTCTGTGAAAGTCTGGGAGGGTGGGGGTCAGAATCCCATGGAGTGTTGGGGAATCGGAGACAGTGAATTCAGGCCTGTTTCATGACACCCTGAATTCTGGTAAAGCCCTGTCTTTCTGTCCTCAGTGGGGAGGAACAGTGATGTTTTTGTAAATTTTAATTTTTTGAGACAGGTCTTTTGTGGTCCAGGATGACCTTGAATTTCTGATCCTCCTGCCTGTTCCTTCTTGGAGCTGTGCTTACAGGCATGAGCTACCATCCCTAGTTTAAGTGATTTGGAGGATCAGTCTAGAACCTCATGCATGGTAGGCAAGCACGCACTACCAACTGAGTGGCATCCTCAGCCTGAGGCGGTGGTTTATGATGGTTTTCTCAAGACCAAACCCGATTCTCTAACACCTCACAAGCTCCAGGAGTTTCCCTGAATGAGAATGGGCCCTTTTCAGGGTCCCCTAGGTGTGGACCTACTGTGAAATGTCCCTACTGTGGGATGCTTTCTCAAGGATGTAAATTGAACATATCCTTGGAAATAGCTTTCAGTTTCAGAAGTCATGTATCGTAGTATAAAAAATGGAGACCAGGAAAATACCAAGAGACTGGTAAAATTTCTAGTTCCCCAGAGACAGCTGTTATTCTGCGTGTCAGATGGAGAGTTAAGTCATCCATAGCACCTAGTGTGAAGAGTGTGGTTGTCTCATTGCACTCATGGAACTGTGGGTCAAAAGCAAATTCTGTCTGGGGACATCAGTACTTGGGGGAATCTCATCAACTCAGTGTAAAGTAAGATTTGGTCACCAGCCCTGAGACTCTGACCTCCAGGTGCTCAGTGGGAATAGACATTCCTGATCCTGACTCACCTGATGCTCAAAGACCCAAAATTGACCTGCCGTTAAGGATGCAGTGACTGTAGTTGGGACTGGGCAGAATGATCAATACCTCAGGTCTGAGAATTGTCCCTGGAAAGACAAGTGTCATGAGGCAGGGGACAGGGAAAGGGAAGCCTTACCCAAAGGGTTTCCATGGGTACAGTTTAAGGGACTCCAGATCCTCCTATACAATAACAAGCATATTTAAGGTGCAATGGCTCCTAGGGCAGATTTCTTCCCTGCCCCAGGGTATTGAAATGCACAGGAGTATGTCTATGATTAGATATTTAGGCTACTTCTTATAAACTGCTAACCCTATAGTGTTCATCTTTATAGATGACTTTGTGAATGTCCATTCTACTTAAAAAGCAATTCCAACAGACATAGATTTAAAGCAATACATCTCCAGAGGAAATAATCCTTAAACTGGGATGCAGGTTGAGTCAAGTTCATGAGATCTCAACATGAGATTCCTTTGCCCGCTCTTACCCTGTCTTTACTGAAGAGTATCTTTCAAATGTGGCTGAGGTAGAGTTTATCCTCCTGGTGTTTTGCCCACTGTTCCTTAGACAGGATCCATTGCCTTGCAGGGCTCTCTTCAATGTGGAACATTCTGTCATTATAAAGCTCTCAGAGAGATACTCACGGCCTCTTTCACATCTTTATCCTCATATATTGTATTGCCTTGCACGAAGCCCAGTTTGCTGAGCCCTGCAGCACAGTAACAGCATTTTCAAATTCCATCCTGCCGCCGGCTTGATGCTACAAACAGTGGGCCCGCCTGCCACTTTGACCTGAGTCTATTTTGCTTAAATTTAGCCTTAATTCTTAACCAAAGCATGTTTAGAAAGATTGCACTATAATCTAAGGCAACAGACAATGTCCTTGAGCCTTATCTAGCCAGTGGCTTTCCAGGGGAACCAAGCTCTTTGGAGTTTCTCTGCAGTGTCTGTGAGGCCTGGGTCTATTTTATTTGGTTGGGGCTTCTCTTCTGAGTTCTTCAGCCTCCAGCTCCAACCTGGTTCTTGTTCTATGATGCATTAGTGTTGTCTGAGGATGTTACCTACATCTACCTTTCTAGAATGTTCTTTTGCCTTTTTCCTGTATCCAGTCTCTCATTTTCTTATTTCTCTTACCCCCTCTCTCATTCTTACTCTGACTCCATTCCTCATTTTGATGGACTGGATCTTCCAGAACTTTCCAAATATATATATATGCATACACACATACATACACATCAGGTAAGCTGGTGCATGCTTCTGTGTGCATTCCTCAGTCATCATAGCTGGAGTTGGTCCAGATGTGGAATAATAGACTAAAATCTCCCCTTGTTAAGTGTGGTGGTTTGAATATGCTTAGCCCAGAGAGTGACGCTATTAGGTGTGGCCTTGTTGGAGGAAGTGTGTCACTGTAGGGGTGGGCTTTGAGACCCTCCTACTAGCCACATGGGAAACTTCTCCTGTTTGCCCTTGGAACAAGATGTAGAGCTCTCAGCTGGTTCCGAGCTATGCATGTCTGGAAGCTGCCATGCTCCCGTCTTGATGATAGTAGGCTGAACCTATGAACCTGAAAGTCAACCCCAATAAAATGATGTCCTTTATAAGAGTTGCCTTGGTCATGGTGTCTGTTCACAGCAGTAAAACCCTAAGACAGTAAGGGAAAGGCTATGAGGGTGGGTGTCTGCAGAGGAAAGCCCTTCCTGAGGTCTGCTCTGTGCTGTTTGCTGGCTATGCCACTGCTTCTCTCAGGGGAAGCAGTTGCTCTACTGTGGCATGAGTGAGTGCATGAGACCTGTGATTATTTTCATTTTATGTTGTCTGGCTTTTGGGGACTCATAAGTGGGCAGTCCTTCAGACAAGGTCTTCTGAGAGCAACGGATGAGTGGCAGCTGCCTCCATGGTCTCCAAATACCAGGTGGGTAATTCTAGTTTGCCTTAACACATGCTGTTTCTCAAGAGCATCTGTTTTAGGGTGGCACATGTGATAGCTGAGACCAAACACCCTTGGTGAACAGAAATCTGAGGCTGGGGAGTAGAATGGTTTCCTTTTGTTTTCAGTGGCTGACTTACAGATACCTCGAGTAATAGATGCATGAAGGTGGCAAGCCCCACTTTTTCTTAGGAAAACTCCTTTTATGCTTCTACTGCATGGGGCAGCAGCCATGCCAGGAGCCACTCGGTCACAAATGTGATGGAGTATATGGTAGAAGGTGGCTAGCCCCGGGCTGTGGCTTCCACTCTGGTCAGGCTATTAAACTCTTGCTGTTCTGATGTAGGCAAGATGGAAAACTTGTTCTTTCTTTCTTTCTTTCTTTCCTTCCTTTTTCCTTCCTTCCTTCCTTCCTTCCTTCCTTTCCTTCCATCCTTCCTTCCTTCCTTCCTTCCTTCCTTCTTTCTTTCTTTCCTTCTTTCTTTCTCTTGTCAACTTGACACAAGCTAGAGTTCTCTGGGAAGAAGGAACCGTAAGTGAGGATATGTCTCCATCAAACTGGCCTGATAGGCAAGTCTATGGGTTATTTTCTTGATTGATGTTTGATGTGCGAGAGCCTAGTACACTGTGAGCAGTGCTAGCCCTTGGAAGGTGGTCCTGAGTTGTTATTAAAAAACCAAACCGGGGCTGGAGAGATGGCTCAGAGGTTAAGAGCACTGACTGCTCTTCCAGAGGTCATAAGTTCAATTCCCAGCAACTACATGGTGGCTCACAACCATCTGTAATGGGATCCAATGCCCTTTTCTGGTGTGTCTGAAGACAGCTACAGTGTACTCATATACATAAAATAAATAAATTTTTAAAATTAATAATTATAATAATAAAAACCAAACCAAGAAAATCATGGAGAGCATCCTTTCATTCTGCTTCAGTTCCTGCCTTGAGATTCTTCCCTGACTTCCCTTCATGATGTATTATAAACTATAATGAATCTCCTCCCATGTTGCTTTTGGTCATGGTGTTTTATCATAACAATAGAAAAATAATTAAAACAAAAGCTCTGCGTATCCACCCAGAGTGCTGGTGTAAGGAATCAGAGCCAAGCCAAGGCTCACAGGGAAAGGCCTAGAACAAGAGTCTATTTGAGAGAAAGGGCAATTCAGGAAGAGGGAAACTGGGGTGGCCTGGCCCTGAATGAAATGAGGATGCTGAAGCTATCCATGACCAAAGCTGCTCAGCCCAGCCCAGAACCTGGGCCTCCTTCTCAGTAAGGTATACTCTTGGCTCTCAGGGTGAGCTAAGGTGGCTGTCTCCCTGGTGGCTCACCAAGATGCCTGCTTCTCCAGGCACCCTTTCTCAACATAGTCCACATCTTGGAATGTCTAGAACTAGTGTGTTTGTGTGCATTAGTTTGTGTGTGCGTGTGTGTGTGTGTGTGTGTGTGTATGCGCATGCATGCCTGTGTGTGCATGTGCATGCATGCACATGTGTGATGTTGCACATGTGCATATGAGTGTGTATGCATGCTGGCGTGTGGAAGTCAGAGAATGGCATTAAGTATCTTCAATTGTTCTCCACCTTGTTATCTGACACAGGGTTTCTCCTTGGACCTGCAGCTCACCAGATTGGCTAAGTTGACTAGCCAGAAGGCCCTTGGACTCCTGCCACTGCCTTACAAGTGCTGGAATTACAGGCATGCAGTAACCCGGGGCTTTTTATGGGTTCCAGGGATTGAACTCACATCTCAAGCTTGTGTGGTGACTGACCCATGTCTCCAGCCCCAGCTGGTGTTGAGATCTCTGAATCTACACGTGCCATCAATGCAGACACTGGGGTCATGAGTGTGGCCAGAATATCCCTGTGTTTGCTACACTGTAACTCTTGGGGTGTACTTGTAGCCAAGCAACCTGACTGACCTCACAGTGTGGAGGAAGGTGACCAACCAAGCGAGCAACATGATTTCCCCTCCCACCCTACAGTGGGGTGGCATTCACCATGATTCTGCTGGAGACATTTTTCATTCCAAAACAAGAGTGACAGCTGCCTCCGCCCCCTCATTTTCTCAGGTACAAGACACATTCCTAATTGATCCTCCCCTGGGGTTTGAGCATTTGTGTGCAGCGTGCATGTCTGAAAACCTGGCTATGCTTCTTGTGGTAAATAGGCTTTTCTTCCAAAACATCCCCCGAGGCTGCCACACCTCCAGGTGCCAGATGGGAAGGAGGGCAAACTCTCCTGCTGCACCCAGATTCCAAGGAGGGTGTGACACCTAGCTTCAAGAGGTATTATTGTTTCTGCCCAGGACAGGTTCTGCTGGAAGAAGTTGGATGTGACATCCCCTGGTCTCCTCAGAGCCCGAAGAAGGGTAATTTTGGTTACTTCAGCTCATTCCACCCCCCAGTCCAACAAGACAGTCATGATTCTTCACTTGGCATCCCATGCTGGAAGTCAGTGTGGCATCCAGGTTTCTGGAGCATGCCCTACTTCTGAAGAAAGGTGAAAGGTCAACAGATCTGCTCAAGTTCCTGCATTATTTGTATTTTGTTTTGTTTGTTTTTAGAATTTATTTTAAACCTGGTTTTGCTATGTAGCTCAGGCTGACCACAAACTCAAGATACTGCTTCAGCCTCCCTAGTGCAGGGATTACAGTCCTGCCACTATGCTTGACCCTCAAACCCTTAAGTATACACATTTTGAAAGCACTTGACTTACATCTCCACTTCCCAAGAGAGCCATTAGCTTCTTGAGGATATATTTCCAGCACTAATTCCTACGAACCTCGAACCTTCAAAGAATGCATAGAGGTGAAGTCTCTGGCCAGCTCAAGACTGGCCCAAGCATGGTGGGCAGGAGAGAGTGGCTCATGCACTTGGCTCTGCTCAAGGTCACTTTCGGCCCTGGGGGTTGGCCCTGTGGAAGTTTTTAATGTGCCTGTTCTTTGGCCTTTTTCTCTGACCAGAGATGGGGAAAAGGGTTCTGCTCTTGTGTCTGCTGGCCGTGAGTCACCGTGTGGGTGCTGGAAACTGAGTTCGGGTCCTCTGCAAGAGGAACAACTGTTCTTAACTGCTGAGCCTTGTCTCAAGTTCCTATACAATTTTGAGGCACCCAGGGTGTTAGCATTCTGTCTAAACTCCACCCCACAGTTGCCTGGCAACAGCCAGATGGGCCTGGCCCACTATAAAAGGGGCTGCTTGCCCCTCCTCTCTCTCTTCTCTCTTGCCTCTCTCTTGCATCTCTTATCTCTTACCTCTACCCATTCCCTTCCCCACTCCCCTCCCCGTGGTCATGGCCGGCCTCTCCACTTCTCTACTCTCTCCCTGTCTCTGCCTTTCTCGGTCTCTACTACCCTTTTAGCTCCCCTCCCCATGCCCTAAATAAACTCTATTCTATACAATACCTTCGAGTGTGGCTGGTCCCTCAGGGGGAAGGGATGCCTGGGCTTGGGTCTGCACACCCTTCCCCCACACCTTACCTCACTACACCCATAGAACAGATCTCATATCTGTTTATCTTTTTATAAACACATCACAGGGGACCCGACGAGAACATGATTTCTGATGAAGTTTGCTCCCCTTTTACACTCTCCAATGCCAAATATTTTAAAACCAGACAGCATTGTTTTTAACTCAAGAGGAGTCAGCACAGCTCATTTTGGTGACAGAGAGACAGTGGAGATGTACTAAGACCCCTGTAGGGCTGGAGAGCAGCAGGAGGGCCTGCAGGTGTGATGGCCTTTCAAGTCCTGGCAGGAGCTCTGTGTTGTCCCAAGTGTGGGAGAACTCCCTCATCTGTCATAAAATCCCTCTCTTCCTGCCTGTGTTCAGTTGTGTGTTCAGGGCACACAAGAAGAAGCCTTGGTGCCTCTTGCTCTGCTGGGGTACAGGTTAGACACTTCATCTGGCCTGTCTGTAGCTTGGATGTTTCTATATGCAACGAGGGCGATTTTCCACCTATACCCTGAACTGATGTTGAGCACCTAGGCCTGGGGTCTGCTGGACAACCAGGCTCTCCTCTGAATCACAAGCTCAGATGGCTCCATGTGACTGAATAGCTTCCCAAAGCTTTTGTTTGTGAGATTCAGTGTTGCTGTGAGTAACCAGAAGCCACACTGACATCTGGTGG
>JADRCH010000138.1:5717093-5745470 GCA_019843965.1 Rhynchomys soricoides | reverse complement strand
TCTGTGCAGATGGGTGGTGTTACCTGCTCCCCATATTGGGCTCTGTGGAGACTTTTTTTTCCTTAGCTGTCTGTGCTTGTTCCTGTTAACCTCATTGGGGGAGAAAGTAATCACATTTAAATATAAGTGCAGGGTTCAAGATCATGCATATAAAACCTTTCCTGGAATGGGTCAGTGTGATGTGTGGTGTTGGAGTCACAGGTCTGAAGTCCTGATTATGTCAGGAAGACTCACTGGTGCCTTTCAAGGGTGGGCAATGGCAGAGCAGCTATACTGTGACATCCTTTTGTGCCAAGGCAGGTGTGCCTGGAGGTCAGAATATTACAGCCTGGCCGTGTCCCTTTTTATCTTCTCTTCCTTCAGCCTGCTCTGACTGGGCAGCCCTTGTCTCCCTTCATGGGCAGTCACAGTTCCTGGGACTTCACTTTCTTGATTCCTAACACCTGACAAAACAAAACCTCTGTTGCCTGGATTGCTCTCTCGGTGGCTCTCACTGCCCATTGTTGGCCCACAGTCACCTGACAATCAGATAGTGGAGTAGATGTCCCTGGGACTGGCATCTAGAGAGGTTCTGGAACAGCCCTTGTCCTTCTACCTGGGAAAACATCAGGTAGCAGCAGTAGAGTCATGTACGTGAGTGTCAGGACAGGCTTGCCTGAGAGGAAGGACCAGGGAAGCTGCAGAGAACATCCAGAGCCACCAGCTCCAAGTGAAGAATGGAGAATCTATCAAGCCATCAGCAGATTATGATTGTCAGGGTTGGAAGCTTCCTTAAGACTTGGTGAAGATGACAAGTCCCAGGTTCTGGGATAGAGGAAAAATGTGACACTTGGTCATCTGTGCCTGTGTTCATCCCAGATCTGCCAAAAGCCGAGGATGGTGCTGGAGGTGGCTGAGGTGGCTGTTAAAGTGATGGGGTTCATGTGTTGGTCTGACTGATTAGTCACTTTGATCTTGTACCAACTGTCAATATTAACAGCACACAAACACTGATGTAGGTAACTCTGCTGGGAGTCTGCATTGTAAGATAAAAACGCCCTTCTAAATGTGCAGTTGTGGGGCTGGAGAGATGGCTCAGCTATTACGAGCACTGACTGCTCTTCCAGAGGTCCTGGGTTCAATTCCCAGCAACCACATGGTGGCTCACAGCCATCTGTAATGGGATCCGATGCCCTCTTCTGGTGTGTCTGAACTGGTGTGACAGCTACAGTGTACTTATATACATAAAAATAAATAAATCTTAAATGTGCACTTGCCGGAATAGTCACACACTCATGTTGGAAAGACTATGATAAATTTATATGCCACTTTGACTGAGGGCTCCCTGGGGGAGGTGAGAGACCATTGAGGGAAGGAGAAAAAAGCATTGGGGGGGGGGCAGGTGAGACAGTAAGGAAGAGACAGCTAGGCTTGAAGTCTATATCATGCAGACACACAGATGCGCTTTGCCAGATGATACATCCGTGGGTGTATACATGAAGACATTTAAAAACTTACACCGCCATTGGGTTGTATATCCTGATTATTTGACTGTAAAGCCAAGGCTTTGCTTGGCTGGGAGAAGGCTGATTATCACTCTCTGAGCCTGGAGTGTTTGATGTCTCCATATCATGCATTTTCTGGCTGCAGCTGCCACCATGCTTCTATCTTGCAGAGGCCTTTGACTGACTGGCCATGTCACATACACATCTCAAGTTTAGGGAGCTGGTATGAGAGGCTCCCCACTCGGGACCGGAGGAGAGTGGTGACAAGAGAACCAGAGGGAGGGTGAGCATGTTACTGACATGGATGCTCTCGGAGGCCCTGGTGAGAGTGGGGGCTGCCCCAGCCCTCAGGAGTTTTGTCCAAGGCTTTGGAAGTAGAGGGCAGAATCCTGTTTTTCCTGGATTGTGGTGTGCACTGCTTTTGAAGCAGAGGATGACAGTGGAACAAGGCAAAGACAGAAAGTTGGCTTCTGTTCCCCGATGCTTAAGCGAAAACTTATGAAAGGATAAGCCACATAACACAAAACAAAACATCTTCCACTTCCTGGTAATTAAATGCTTAAGCATTTAGATCATCCGTATCTTATTACGCTTATCAAATTTCGAGTAGCCTCAAGGCTGTAAAAACACGTGTCTCCCAAGCTTCCCAGATGTTTCATGGCTGTGTGATGGCAAATCTCAAGTTGTCAATTAAACCCTCACAGTGGAACAGCAGCACAAATGCAAACATTAACTGCAGCATGCTGTAAGGCCTAGCTGCATCAGGGTCTCCATTATTAAGAAAGTAAATCTTCCTCTGCTACAGTAAAGACATAACTACCATGTATTTTTTTTCCTGGGGATAAAAAAACCTGATGTGGGAAGATGGCCTCTAGAGATTGCTTGTCAAACACCCTTGAAGAAACATCTCTGTGTTACTGCAGTAAGCATCTCTAAATGGAGCGCCAGCTGAAGCTTCGGTGCTAAACGCTTTGCTCGCCCTCTTTCTCCGTGCTGAATTAAGGCCTCACTTTCAGGAACAGACATAGCTTGTCAATATGAAATTGCCTGAGGCTGCCACTGGGAAGCAGGGAGAAGAGGAGTGAGAATCCCAGGAAACCCACTGAGGATGCTGCTTCATCACCCAGCAGCCTGAGAACCAACCTAAGCTCAGAACAGCCTTCAGTGGACCGCAGTGGAACAGGACCGCTGCTGTGGGGTTGGTAGCCTTTGCTGCTTCCTCTTTTGCAGTAGGAAGAAAGGAAGCAGCACAACAGCTGGCGTATGTTGGGAAAGCCCCACCACTTCAGCACAAAGCAAAGAAAGTTAAGATGGCTTCTCCAGTCTCTTGCCCAAAGCACTGCACCTCTGGTGTGGAAGGAAAGATGGAGCAGTTGCTGTTGCAGGCAGTGGTGCAGTAGCAGCTGCTGGGTAACAAATTGCCCCCACTCACAGCCACTATTTTATGATGCTTTCTGGTTCACAAGGGTGGGGATATGCACAAGGACCCGTGGGGATTGGAGGTCTCCACTGGACCATGTCTGCGCTGGGAAGACCTGAAGTCTGATAAAGGCCCCACGTGGTTCTATTATTAGGATGAATATTCTTCGTGTCTCAAGTGTGATTGAGGCATTGAACACGATGGCAACAATATCTCATGAGACCCAGGGCCCTTTCTCTTCTGTGTTGGACTGCACCCATCTGTCCTTAGACTGGTTTTTCAGGAAACACAGTTGGAGCTTTCATCAGTAGCACCAGTGACCTAGAAGCCAGTTCCCAGGTTCTTTTCTGCTGTAGTGGGAGGCAGTGTTAGGGGACCCCAGGATCAACCCCTGACAAGAACTTACTGGATCTGGGGGCTCCAATGAAGATACTGGTGGAATAGGGGAGAGTAACTTTTTGGAGGTTTAAGTGAGGTAGTAGTATGTGGAACCTTTGCTTGCCTCTTCCCACAAATGGCTTCATAAATGGAGGTCAGCTCACAGCCCAGAGCTTTGAACAAGATGAGTTTGTGGTCCCATGTATCTCAAAGGGCCTCCAGGAAGGAAATGACTATAAGCCTGACAGGGGGAGAAATATAAGAACAGAGAATGGAGAGCAGAACATGGCAGAATTGTGCAAACTGTCTCTGGTGCTGGTGTGATAACCCACATAGCTGGGAGAATATGCGCACAAATAGCACAGAGGTCATAGTCAAGGTTAATGGGCTTTGTCCTTGCCAGGGATGGTGTGACAATCAAAACAGATGTGGCATGGTGTGTCCCAGCCAACATCAACTTTGCAAATAGTTGAGTGAGCCTCAGGATGCCACACAGGAGTGGAAGTGAACCACCTGCACTAGCACATGTGCAGATTCCACCTTGCCCCTTGGGCAGTCGGTCAGCATTTTGGCTGGCTGGGAGCATCCATGGCTGGCTGTGATCTAGTGTTACACAGGGCCAAGGTACGGTTCAGGCCTTTAGAAGAGGCAGGGGAGGTCGTGAGGCAGAGAAATGGAGGAGCTTATATTGTTGAGCTCTGTCCACTTGCAGCATGATCATAGCGCCTCTATGCCTTTGGTGACAGATGCCACATGGGGGCAGAGAGAGAGAGAGAAAAAAGACACACACACACACACACACACACACACACACACACAGAGAGGGAGACAGAGAGAGACAGACAGAGACAGAGACAGATAGAGAGACAAAGATAGAGACAGAGGTACAAAAACAGAGATAGAGACAGAGACAGAGACCGAGACAGACAGAGAGATCAGAGCATGAGGCTGTATAGGTGTATAGTGAGTGGGGATGCCAGGACAGTGCCCAGGCCAGGGGCTCGATGACTGGAGGGTTCCCCAAGACAAGCATGTGCTGTTCCATTCAGTCCAGGGAATATTAGACACCCAGGATGTGGAGTGTCCAAGGCTGTGTCACTGTGAAAAGGACAGCACACAGAAAGCATGTTGCCTCTCCGGGCCCTGTCCTCACCTTATGGGCTCCTGGTCTGTGAGTGTGTTGAAAGCTAAGGAGCTCAGCTGAGGTCAAGGTTCACTATTCTTATGAGATCACAGTCCAGCCATTTCCAGGTCATCATGATGACATCACCACTTCTATTTGCATGTGCACAGCTGTAGACTTTGCTCAGGAGCAGATACTAGACGTCACATCTGAAGAGGTGAGAGAAGACTGAGGAAGTAGTGGCTTCTCGTAGCAAGAGGGGCACACACACACACTCATGTGCACACGTGCATGCGCACGCTCATGTGTAGACACATGTGCAAGTGTTCACAACACAGAAATGTCTGGAAAACTTGGGTCTCTTGATTACGGAGGCTTACTGAATATAAAAAAGGCTGGCCAGATCCTAGCTTCTCACCCTCAGTTGCTTCACAGAGAATAGAGAGCCGAAACCCTGCTGCAAGTTATCTCTGTGACAGCTGGAGGTAGAGAGGAACCACAGTGGACAGGAGTATCTAGGAGCTGTTATCAGGATACCTTTCCTCTAAGTGTGAGCTCAGGAAGGCCAGTGTGTGACAGGGAGAGGGACAGGTTCAGAAAGTCCGTACCCTCAGCAGATGAGCTGCCTTTTATAAACTTGGCCTTCCTGCTAACTCACTTTACCAAAGCTCATAAATCCCCAGGAAAGAGACCAAGGAGGGAGGCACTGCTGTCGGCAGTGAAGACCGTGCTAAGTTGTGTTCAACTCACAGCCACAAACCTGACTCACTGTGACTCTGTCCCTCAAGACAGATGGTTTCCCAATAGGGTCATATCTGGGAAACATTGGAACAAAGAAGTGACCCCATGGTGGGCACTGCCTGTATGGCTCAGCAGGTTCCATGGAGAAAGCAGGGTCAGCTGTACATCTCTGGGTCACCCTCTCTGGGGAGATGGCTCCATTGGCAAAGTGCCTGCTGTATAAGCAAGAGGGCCCGAGTTTCGATCCCCAGAATCTATGTAAAAAATTAGGCGTAGTGGTGTGTGCCTGTAGCCCCAACACTTTAGAGGTGGGAAGACTCCCTGAAACTGAGTGACCAGACAGCCATGTAGATGACCCTCAGGTTCAGTGAGAGAGCCTGTCTCAAACTATAAAGGTAGAGAGTGATGGAGAAAAAAAAATACATGTAACATCTACTTCTGATCTCTACACACACCTACATAGGAACACATCTCCACTAACAGATACTTCACACATGCTTGCACGTGCACACACATGCACACCAGAGAAAACAGACTGGGTGGGTAGATTTCTTATGATTGAGTTAGTTATGAATATATTCTGGATGCAATTCCTTTATCAGATGTGCTATGTGTCAACATTTCCCTGCATTCTGTGACTTGCCTTTCTCTCTTATATGCCTTTAAATTACCGTTTTGTTATTTTTATGTGTATGAGTGTTTTGCTACATGTTATGTGCACCACATGTGTGCCTGGTGCCCACAAAGGCCAGAAGAGGGCATTGGATCCCATGGACTTGGAGTTACAAATGATTGTAAGCTGCCATGAGAATGCTGGGAACTGAGCCTAGGTCTTCTGGAGGAGTAGCCAGTGCTGCTACCTGGTGAGTCATCTCTTTAGTGTCTCTTATGTGTCTTTAAAAAATTAGATATTCCTAACTTTATTTTGTATCGTCCATCAACTTCTTCAGGATTAGAAGTTTGGGGTCTCATTCAAGAACTGTTCGCTAACTTAAAAGAACATATTTTTCTCCTACGATCTTTTGAAAGTTTTTTGTTATTGTTGTTCTGTTTGTTTTGGTTTTTCAAGACAGGGTTTCTTTATGTAGCCTTGGCAGACATGGAACTTGCTTTGTAGATCAGGCTGGCCTCAAACTCACAGAGACCCACCTCCTCTGCCTCCACAGTGCTAGGATTAAAGGTGTGCCCCACCACGCCTGGATATAAGTGTTATCATTTCTAATTTAAGTCTATGACCCAATTATACTTATTTGTTTTAGTTTTTACTCATTTACTTTTTTATTTTACTTATTTAATTCTACATTAGATTTATTTAGTGTGTGTGCATGTGTGAGCATGTATGTCCTCAGTCTTGGCAGTAGACACCTTTACCTGCTGAGCCATCTTTCCTGCCCTTGCTTTTATATAAAGTGTAAAGTAGGTTGGGTCCCATATTTTTCTCTTGTGTGCGTATATATGGAGATGGTCTAACTGTTCCAGAAACTTCTGCTGAGAAGATTATCCTTTCCCACTGCATTACCTTTGCCCTTTTGTCATAGATTAATTGAGCATCTCTGTGCTGGTCTGTTTCTGGACTGATCTTTGTCTTTCACAGCACTGACACCATTTTAATCCTCATGGCTTTGTGGTAAGTCAGACAGAGTCTGGCAACACATGTCCGCCTGCTTTGTTTTCTTGTTCAAATCAGTTTTTCCCTACCACAATATATCTTTTTGTAAGATCTGTAAGTCTGCAGGAAGCAGTGCTGGAAATTTATCTGGGGACACTAGATAAATTTACAGGTCACGTTAGGGAGAGTTGGCATCTTAACTAAATTTGGTGTTCTAAGCCATGGGCTGTGGTGTACCTTCCAATTTATTTAGGTCTTCTTTGATTTCTTTCACAAGACTTTTATACTTCTTGGCATATAGATCTTTTATTTATTTTGCTAGATTTATGCTGACCTATTTCATTTTCCTGAGCTATAGCACCTTCTCTCAGGCCCCTCCACCATGTCTCTGACCAGAAAGCCAGCATTTCCATCTCTTTGTGATATTAAACATGCTCTTAGTTGGGTGTGCCTCAGACAGTGTGGGGACTGTGACCTATGACACCCAGTGGGATTGACACTTCCATGGTGGCAGAGGGATGGATGACAGCCCTGGCTATCTGGCCTTAGGGTGTGAGTCTTGGTTGGCTGAACTTGCTGTGTAGCTGGGGATTTGGACCACCATAAGACTAACTCAAGAGGTAGGAGGAATAAGGTAGGGCTCTCACTGACACGTGCCCTGCTGCATGTTTTAATCTCTGTCATCACTTCCGGGGTTCCTATGTTCGCCAGGATTTTGGCTATTGCTCTGTCAGCTGTGCTAAGGGTTTAGCTGTGGTCAGTGGGACAAATGGTGTCATTGGCTCCCCCAACAGGAAGTGGAAGCGTCTCGTGCTTCATGACAGTAAAGAACTGTCACGTTTACCACTGAATTGGATGCTAACTTTCATCCTTCCTGTCTTAGTTAATGTGACTGTGTTAATTAATGTGCTGCTGTGAACAGACACCATGACCAAGGCAACTCTTATAAGGAAAACATTTAATTGGGGCTGGCTTACAGGTTCAGAGGTTCAGTCCATTATCATCAAGTTGGGAACATGGCAGTGTCCAGGCAGGTATGGTGCAGACTGAAGGCCCCTGGGAGAAGACTGGCTTCCAGGCAGCTAGAAGGAGGGTATTGAAGCCCATGCCCACAGTGACACACCCACTCCAACAAGGCCACACCCACTCCAACCAGACTGCATCTCCAAACAGTGCCACTCCCTGGATCAACCATATTCAAGCCACCATACTTCCTTTGTGCATTTTTGAGTCAGAATCTTGTTATGTAACCCAGGCTGTCTTCAAACTCATGATCCACCCACCTATGTCTTCCAGGAACAGAAGATATGAACCACCATACCCAGTTTGACTGAATTTCTTTTACAAGCTGATTTCCACCAAGCATTATAAGCAAAATACATATGCCCTTGTCCACTGTCTTTACTCATGTCTCTTTGCCTCCAGCTTCCTCTGAACTTGCAGCCAGAAGCAGTGGGCTTCTCCTGTAGTATCCATAGCCCAGCTCCACTTGGGCTCAGCAGGATCCTGGTACAGGAGGCTCCTGTACTAGAGATGCATGGCTATAGGACAGGCTGGCTTTGTGATGCTCTGCAGCCCAAGCCTGTTATTGCCTCCCCAGCCTCTGACTCGTTTGGTGCCATGGATTCAGCACACCCTGACCTTAAACTTCTCTTTCTCTGTCCTGTTTTCTTTCTGACAATGTGAATTGAAAGGCTTGGGGTGTTGTGCTGAACTGAGGCATGGACCTTAAGAGATGGTAAACCAGGGCTGGAGAGATGGCTCAGCGGTTAAGAGCACTGACTATTCCTCCAGAGATCCTGAGTTCAATTCCCAACAACCACATGGTGGCTCACAATCATCTATAATGGGATCCAGTGCCCTTTTCTGGTGTGTCTAGAGAAAGTCCAATCTTTCATGGCATGCTATTCAAGCTGCATTTAATTTTATTATTATTATTATTAGTAGTAGTATATGGTTAAAGAGGGCATATGAACAGGTGTTGGATGCCTTCTTCCACCTTTCTGTGGGTTCTGAAGATCTAACTTGGGTCATCAGGCAAGTGCTTTTCCCTCTGAGCCTCTCATCCTTTCCCTCTGTTAAGTTTTGTCAACTTGACACAGACCTAGATATAGCTAGGAAGAGAGACTCTCAACTGAAGAATTACCTCCATCAGATTGGCCTATGCATAAGTCTAAGGGCATTTTCTTGGTTGATGATTGGTACAGGAGGGTCCAGTCCACTGTAGACAGTGCCATCCTGGGCAGGAGGTCCTGGGATGTATAATAAATGAAGCTGAGAGAGCTGGAGAGATGGCTCAGCAGTTAAGAGCACTGGCTGCTCTTCCAGAGGACCTGGGTTCAGTTCCCAGCACCCACATGGCAGCTCACAACTGTCTGTAATTCCAGTTCCAGGGGATCCAACACCCTCAAACAGACATACATGCAGGAAAACACCAATGTACATAAAAATATATTTTTGGCACACTGAACATGTGTCAAGGAACTAGACAGTAAGCAGCCTCTGTATGCCTCGAGTTCCTGCCACAGTGTCCCCCATTTTTTAAGCATGGCAGCCTCATGCAGACACAAGCTTAGGGAAGGACAGATGTTACAACGCCCTCAGACAGCTATGGATGCTCTCTGACACACACTACACCTCCCTACAGCCTAACTTATTGAATGTCATGGTAGACTTCAACGCAGTACTAGTGGATTATATCTGCCCTGTCTGTCCTGCACTTGTGTACTAGCTGGTTTTGTGTGTCAACTTGACACAAGCTGGAGTTATCACAGAGAAAGGAGCTTCAGTTGAGAAAATGTCTCCATGAGATCCAGGTGTAAGGCATTTTCTCAATTAGTGATCAAGGGGGAAGGGCCCCTAGTGGGTAGTGCCATCCCTGGGCTGGTAGACTTGGGTTCTATAAGAGAGCAAGCTGAGCAAGCCAGGAGAAGCAGGCCAGTAAGAAATATCCCTCTGTGGCCTCTGCATCAGCTCCTGCTTCCTGACCTGCTTGAGTTCCAGTCCTAACTTCCTTTAGTGACAAACAGAGTGTGGAAAGATAAGCTGAATAAACCCTTTCCTCCCCAACTTGCTTCTTGGTCATGATGTTTTGTGCAGGAATAGAAACCCTGACTAAGACAACTTGTATTCACCATTTGAAGTGAGGACTGCGGTTTTGTGTTCCTATACCATGTCTGTTTTGAACTCATTTTGTTTGGCTTAATGTTTGTTAACTCACCACGAATTAAGCCAGGAAGGTCAATGAGCATTCAGCAGCCTTTACAGTTGGTGGGGTAGATACCACAAGTCTAAGTTTTGCTTGAAGGCTCAAAATTCATCATTGGCCAAAAAAACCCAAAAAAACAAACAAACAAAAAAAAACCCAGTTGGCTCTTTTCCTCAAATTAACAAGTTCTCATTGCTCATTTGAAGGAAACATCTGACCAAAAGAATGCCCGAATTATGACTTTCTCTGCCAGCCCCTCATTCAGATACACATCATTAAGAAAACCACGTGACTAGAGAGATGGCTGAGCTGGTTTAGAGAACTGGTTACTCTTACAAAGGATCAACTCCCAGCACCCACAGGGCAGCTCACACACTTACAGCTCCAGTCCCAAGGATCCAACATCTCTTCTGACCTCCACTGGCACCAAGGACACACGCTGTGCTCGATACATTCAGGCAAAACACTCACACATAAAATAATAATCAAAAAGAAGAAAAACAGCAAACCTGTGCAGGCCAGCACTGCCCATCCTGCTTAGGGGGGGTGATGGCCACGAAGGCAGCACTCACACAGGGAGGGAAGCTTCTGTGACCGTCGTCTCTGCTGTGGGAATCACCAGCACTGTCTGTTGACAAAGGTTATTATGCCTCTGAAGAGGATGGCATAGAACTCCACAGGAGATGCTGCCCTGGTCCCACTTGGACATCCGCACCTTTTCTGTGGTCTTTGCTGCATTGGTCAGTATTAGCAGCAATACTCATAGTGATTGTTACTTTCTTTTATGAGCAGTTTGACCTTCTCCACTCCTCCCCCTCATCTCCCTCCTCCCCAGAGTTCATAAGTGAGTAAGTAGCAAGGAGTCTTGAGCTTCCCAGGGCCAAGAGATTGGAAATTCTGTCTATTCCAATGACACCACAGAAGGCTTTAAAACTGCACTGTTAGACCCATCAGATTTCCCTCTAGTTGGAACATGGGTGGCCACAAGACACAGCCAGAGGCCATAGCCATGGAAGCAGACTTCTCCAATACAGCATTGGTGGAAAGAGCAGCATGCCATTCTTCCCCTCACAAACTGGATGTAGCCTGGGTTCTTTCAGCTCAACCGTCCCCTCCATGGTCTCTAGCCCATGAAACTCTCAGCACCAGTGTCAGGGTAAGGACTAGAGAGTGTGGACCAGAGTGGACCTTACCTTTACCCTCCTGCAGGAGTAGGTGGACACTTTAAGATCCAGGGAACTTGGTCCTCCAAAGTTAGATGGGCTACCAGTTACTAGAAGTGTTCCTTTGAGCAGCCCCAAAAGTGTTACTATTGTTGTTTTGGCTGTCAACCAAGATAAGGTTACTGCAGAGCTAAATGAGATGCCTCAGCCACCTGGGCAGCTCCCAGCCTGGGCAGCTCTCTGACGACCCCGGCTGGGCATCTTCCATGAAGAAGGCATTCCTGAGGCAGACAATGTAGGCAGTTAGCAATCTAACTAGAATCCAGACTCTGTGGTCACTCTGTGCCTCAGTTATCCCTTCCATAAAAGGGAGAGCATAGTAGGGCCTTCATCAATGGGTATATTTGGCATTTTCTCACAACTGCAGCAGCCAGGCTCAGTGAGCTTCCCCATCAGAGGAGCTGTTTCCCCTGGGTTGGGAGAAGCTGTGGGCTTACTGTCCAAGGATATGTCCTCACTCTGGGACAGTAGCAGCTCCCTAGTCCTAAAGATAAGTCCTCTTATCTTTTCTTCAAGTCATGGCAGAAAAATGAGAAGCCAGAGAAATAAGAAAGGGAAAAGAAAGACAGCGACAAGTCTATAATGGAGAAAAAAACTGAGCTAGCTGAGATTTGGGATTCAAAGCCATGTTGCCAGGCTGCTCTACAAAAGCAGCTTGGATCCTGGGTGCCCATGCCCTGGCAGGTACACACCAAGGCAGAGAGAGTGTGTGCTGAAAGTCGTGTGCAAGTGCCTAGAGCTCCACAGATGCAACAGATTTACTGCAAGCCCCAACTAGAGGAAGATCCCCAGCCCAACCCCCTTAAAGCCAAGACCCCAAAGTTCCTGGAAGTCAGTTATTTGTACAACCCCTGGAGGTTGTAGAAGACAAAGCAGCCTACCCTGTTCCCAGACAGCCTGTGGTTACAAAAAACAAAAACAAACAAACAGCAGGTAACAGACCATTCCTTACCCCTGCAGAAACACCCTTCCTTAGCTATAACACACACACACACACACACACACACACACACACACACACACACATTCACCCTCCTAGACTTTATATTTCACATCTGGTTACAGAGCCCTCTGGGGCTTGCATCCAGTCACTGTAGCCAAACCATTGGGAACCCCAGTCAGGAAAAGTAAAGTCTATTTTGCTATAGAGGTGAGTCTGAACTTTCATTTCTTATTTTCTCCTACTAACTTAATTCATTATATCCACAGCTCTGAGACACATCCCTTCAAGACCCAGTTCAGCTAGTTACTGGGAACACAGAGACCACTAGATCTAGAGACCACTGCCTCAGAGGACAGCAGAGGAGATGATTCCCGCAGAGGAGAGCTGGCCAGAGTCTCTGCCCTCTTCATTCTGCAGTCAGCGCTCCTCAGTTACAAGCAGGCTCCCTCTGTACAGAGCCCTAGGGGGCTCTTCTGTCCACAGTGATGTGCAGACCCTCCACCTATACAGACTCTCAAGAGGGGACTTCCCAACAGGAGGCCAGGAAAAATGACCGAAGTCCTCAGAGTACCTGCTAACAGACTGATCTCCAGACACCCAGTGTCACCCTTAGACAGACAGAAGGACTAGACTTCTGAGAAGAAGGGGTGGGGAGAGAAGGTTAAAAGAAAGAAGAAACAAGTGGAGAGTGGGGGAAGCAGACCCCACTAAGGTATCGGGGTGGTGGTGGTGGAGAAGGCAGTAGGAGGGCAGTCTCCACCTGGGGTGCTTCCCCATGAAAATCAAGCCACAGTCAGCCCAGCTCAATGGCAACAAACCCAAGATGAGAGCAAGTACCCATGAACTAGCAGAATTCAGAAAGCCCATGTCACCAACAGGATGAGGAATGAGAGCAAAGACATTAACACCAAATAAAATACACCAACGCCAGCTCAGTGGCAAGATCTATGGATCTGCTTGGCAGAGTGATCTAAGTATGGCTGCCTGTTAACTTATTGTTAATTTTGTTATGGAGAGTAACAGCATTCTGATTCCCTGGGAAGACATTATCAGTTTCATGAGATATAGACAATGACATATCTAGGAGGGACTAGTGCTTTGGCCCACTTTTAAACAGCTAGACAACAAGAAAGAGCACATACTCAGACAAAGAAAGCAAAGATGGCAAAGGATAACTAGGAGGTCTTCTGCCTGGGGTTCTTCCTAGCAAAGGGCTGGAGCAAGAGCTGGCACTTCTTAAACTTTGATTCTCCTCCTGAACCCACAGACCAGGCCAAAGGTTAGCGCCAGTCTCACCAGAGACTGAAGAGTGGGATTCAGACGGCCTCAGTAATTACAGGGCAGACTTCCAGAACATCTCTATCATAGCAAAGAACTTCTGAAAAGTTTCCACCCATGGCAGTCACTCTGAAACACTTGCAGCCCAGCCTCCTTCCATCCATCAGTGAAGCACAGCAGGGTCACCTTCCCTCCAAGGACAGCTCAGGACAGCCCTAGTGCTTACCAAAGGCAGGAATCTGGAAGTACTTGATAGCTCAGGCTAGGGCTGGGGACCAGCCTCCTTCCTGCTCTGACCATGAGGGATAGGCACATGGGGCTACAGATCATAGGCAAGGAAATGAGGTCAAAGGTCAGAGATGACCTTCAGACTGGTAACAAGGACAAGAGAGCCATGCCCAGAGTGGACAGTCATCCGGGTAGGGATACCAGAGCTCTGGCTTCATTTAAGCCCTGTTGTGTTAGAATGAGGGGAGATAGGACAGAATCTGTATTTGTGCTCCCCACATGTCATAGTCAGTGTTCTGTTGTTGTGAAGAGACACCATGACCAAAGCAACTCTTAGGAAAGAAAGCCTTTAACCGGGGCTTGCTTATAGTTTCAGAGGTTAGTCCATTGTCATCATGATGGAGGCATCCTGGCATCCTGGCAGGAGCATGGTGGCATTCATAACTTTTTAGCAGTAGCTCAGAATAACATCCTGATCTGCAGGCAGAGAGAGAGAGAGAGAGAGAGAGAGAGCGAGCAAAATAGAGATACAGACAGACAGACAGACAGATAAGTTCAGGTGTAGGCTTTTGAAACCACCCCCAGTGACATACTTCCTCCAGTAAGGTCACACTTAATGCAACAAGGCCATACTTCCTAATATTTCTCAAATAGTCATTCAAATATGTAGAGGAATTTTAATGCAGCAACATGGCTTCTACTGCAAGGCATCATATCCAAACATACGATCTGGCTGGAATTCAGACACACCCTGGATTATAGTATGCTCTGGCTGGAGTACCAACACGCCCTTAGTACACACCTTTAATACTTAACAATGAAGGTTAGGTCAGTTTGTAGAAGGAAGCAGTCATGTTTGAAAGTGGCATCTAGTTGAGGCAGACAAAGTAATGAATCAGAGAAAGATTTGATAGAAAGAGTCAGAGATAGGATATGCCCGACTCACACAGCACAAAACGGCATAGGAAAGGGAGGCTACTTAAGAGTCAGGGAAGGTGTTAGGGTGTAGTACATGGTGTGTGTCTATGGCAGTTTTACAGAGACACATTATAGAGAGGACAAGCTAGACACAGGTGAAGACAGAAGGAGCCATAGAATGAGAAGGAGCCAGAAGATTAGAACAGATTGCCAAATTTAGTATGAAGTCAGGCAGAGCAATTCAGGCAGAAGTCAAGAGAAACTGGATTGAATCAGTCAGCTTGGAAAATTAGGTTGTATGGAAGTTAGAAGCTTCCAGGCTTAGGCCTAGGGATAGTTAGAACACAGAAGCACAGTTTGGGTATGGCTCTCATTTCATCACTTCATCTGAGGAAATAAAAGTAACATTTACACAAAGATATGAACCTGCAGAGGCCATTCTTATTTAAACCACCCCACCACAAATGGTTCTGATACCGGTTTTTAGAACCAGGACCAAATGCTTAGGATGTCTGTGGCATTCTCTCAGAGAATGAAATATTCCCCAGATCAAAGATGAATCTTCAGTGTCTTAGGACCAACCTGGTCCTCGGCAGGTGGTCAGAAATTACCCAATGGTCGAGCATGGATTTCAGATGGTGGGGTTGTAGGTACCTGCTAAATGTCCACTGCATTGTGAGGGCTTGACTGATGGCTCCAGAGCTCCCCCAGTCTAGATCCAGGATGCATAATTAGCTTATACAATGTGAAGGTCCCAAGGAGCCTCATGAATCCTGATGATGCTGGTTCTAAGCCACATCCTCTAAGGCTGAGAGAAGAGAAAAAAAGAATATTGGGCCAGGACTGGAGGACACAGACATATCTTACTTCAGCTACTACATGTGGCCTTCCACAAGACTTGGATGCTGGGCAGCATCAGCTGGACAGCCTGTAGGCCCTGCCCGTCATCAGCTGGTCTCTAAAGAACTTCTTTACCAGCCCTTCCTACTACTCTGAGGGACTCCCAAGGCAGCCCCATCCAATGTTCAGAGTCTCTTAATGAAAGCTGTGTGTTCCCAGGCATTGATGCTGCTGCTGAGAGAGAATAGGAAATATCACTTGGTAATTGAGTCTCTTGGGGCCTTGGGTCTGAATTCTTTTCTTCACAGGCTGATCCTGCTCCTGTTAGAAGTTGAGGAGTCATTCACAAGGCCAACACCTGCATTTCTTGAGGTCCACACCTCAGTTTAGAAAAGAGCATTAGCACAATACCCTGAGCCTTTCAATTCACATTGTCAGAAAGGGAACAGGACCGGGAGAGAGAAGTTCAAGGTCAGGGTGTGCTGAAACCATGGCAACAGACAAGTCAGGGGCTGGGGAGGCAACAAAAGGCTTGGGCTGCAAAGCATCACAAAGCCAGCATGTGCTATAGCCATGCATCTCTAGTTCAGGAGCCTCCTGGACCAGGATCCTGCTGAGCCCAAGTGGAGCTGGGCTATGGATGCTGCAGGAGAAGCCCACTGCTTCTGGCTACAAGTTCAGAGGAAGCTGGAGGCAAAGGGGTATAGTCAAAGATACTTACTTTGCCTATAGTACTTGGCGGAAATCAATCGATACAAGGAATTCAGTGAACCTGGCCGTGGTGGTTCAGGCCTTTAGTTCCAATGGAAGAAAATTGTTTATGTCTATTTGCAAGCAAGATGTTGTTCATGGTTTTTTTTTTTTTTTTTAATTTGGAAAATTGTTGCAAAAATGTAATCCTAAAATGGATTTATATTATAATTTAAAGGGATCAACAAATGAGCCAATAAATAGTTGAAAAGTTCTAGCTTTAACTTATAATCCAACATGTATTGATGAACCTAAGCCACATGAGCCAAACACTGGGGACCTCGATTACTTTCAAAATAATTTATTTCCTATTATTTTTATGCATGTATAGGTATTTATTTATTAGGCTCATGTTCTGTGTATATATGTACATGTGTGCAGGCCAAATGTCAATCCTGAGTGTTATTCCTCTGGAGGTGCTAGGATTTCAAGCATATGCCATCACACCTGGATATTTTACATAGGTTATGGGGATTCAAACTCAGGTCCTCAGACTTGCACAGCAGACGCTCTACTCACCGAGGTGTTTCCCCAGCCTGATTTCATACTGTCAAACAATTTTTAAAAATTAATCTATCAGCAAGGTGGTGGTGGTACACGCCTTTAATCCCAGCACTTGAAGCCAGAGGCAGGTGGATCTCTGAGAATTCAAGGCCAGCCTGGTTTACAGAGAGTTCCAAGATAGCTAAGGCTATATAAAGAAACCCTGTCTCAAAAAACAAACAAAAACAAAACAATGAGTCTATCAATCAAATTTATTATTTTGCCGTGAGTGTGTGTGTGTGTGTGTGTGTGTGTGTGTGTGTGTGAGAGAGAGAGAGAGAGAGAGAGAGAGAGAGAGAGAGAGCAGGCACATGCTGTGGTGCAAAGACAGAGGGCAAGGGCAAAGTTCAAGAGTAAGTCCTCACTTTCCACCGTGTTGAAGCCTGGTCTCTCTTGCTTCTGCCATGGGCAGTACATTCCAGGCTTGCTGACTTGCAAGCTTCCATCTAGTCTTCCCACCTCCATCTGCTATCTCGAAGTGGAAGTGCTAGTATTACAAATGCAGGCTACCAAACATGTCCAGCTTTTTACTTGGGTTTGGTGGACTGAACTGAATTAGCAATCTTCTGTGTCATCTTATCTACCAAACCATTTCTCTGCCCACAAAACTGTCTTCTTCACCACCACCACCATATATCATCATCATCATCATCATCATCATCATCATCATCATCATCATCATCATTTTGAGACAAGGTCTCTCTATGTGACTTTGCTGTCCTGGAACTCACTATGTAAACCACGCTTGCTTTAAATTCATAGCAATCAGCCTGCCTCTGCCTCTGGAGTTTTGAGATTAAAGGTTCATGCTACTGTACCAAGACCGTTTTGATCATTGAAAAGATTATCTCTATTGATGTCTAATGGTACATGGCAATATTTCTCTTCTTCCAACTTACTATGTATGGAGCTTTAATGAATGCCCAGCTCTGTGGACCTTCTGTCTATCATGTGATCTCTGTCACCTCACCAGGTTTTCTCTGCTTATGGTTCTTGACTCTTGGTGAGCACTGTCTTCACTTTGCTTTTCCTATGGCCTCACAGAGCCTGCTGCTTGCTGTCTGCATTCCTTTGCATCTGGCTCTTTCATCTGCACACCTGGGAGATTTATTTGTGCTGCCTCTTTGCCTGCAGCTCCTTGCTTTCCATTCCAACCAGTTCTGCACTCTGAAATCCACAGTCAATATTGATTAGGGCTTGATAGGTGTCTTGATGATGTCAGAGTTTTGGTTCTTACAGAGAAAACTGCAGTGACCTTTCACACCCACAGGCTCTGCATGTGTATATGTTTGACACTCTGTTTGCTGGATCAGTTAGAACCAAGTTGCTGAGTCATACACTAGATGGTGAGATGTAAAAATTGCTGGGTAAGATAGTGGAGACTGGTAAGAAATTATTGAATGACAGGGTGGTACAAATTTGCAATCCCCCAGAGGCAGAAGCAGAAAGATTGCTGTAAGTTCAAGGCTAATGGATTCCAGCCCAAGAATTGTCAAAATGGAATTCCATAAAATTGAAAAGCTTCTGAACAGCAAAGGAAACAGCCAACAGAGTGAAGAAACATTGTTGATATTGGGGAAAATGTTTTTCTGCTACTGAAAGGGGATTAATATCCAAAATATACCAAAAGTCAAGTTAATGATCAAAGAAAAAGGAATCTAATCAACAAATGAGCAAATGATCTAAACAGACACTAACCAAAGGAAGAAATACAGCAGAGATGGCTCAGAGATAGCCCAAGAAGCACTTGGCATGCAGACATGAGACCTGAGTTCAAATGTCCAGAACCCACATACAACTGAATGCAGTTGTGCATGTATCTCTAATACCAATGATCCTGTGTGGAGGTGGGAGGCAGAGAGGAGGATTTTGGGAGCTCTTGGGCTAGTTAGCCTGACATATGCAGCAGAAGAAAAAAGTGCCTGTCTCATAAAAGGTGAAATGTGAGGAGAGACCCCGAGGCAGTCCTCTGACTCCCACACCTGTGCTCTTATGCATAAATGTGCACATATCTTGTATACACATACACACACAAGAGGATTACAAAAAGAAGTACAGATGGCCAATAAGTATATGAAAACTACTCAACATCCTTATCCATCAAGTGAAAGCAAGTCAAGATTGTGTTAGAATCCACCTCACTTCGCTCAGAATGGCTGCCAGCAAGAAAGCAAATAACAACCAGTGATGGTGAGGATGGGGGGGGGGAAGCCACTCATATGCACTGTGTAACGTCATGTCATGTCATGCAATGTAATGTCAGTTCAGCCACCATGGAAATTAGTGTGAGTTCCTCAAAACACTGAAAACAGAGCTGCCATGTAATCCAGTTCTACTACTGGAAGTGAAGGAAGTAGAGTCAGTATGCAGAACAGATACCTGTGTTCACATGTTTACCATAACTCTATGAATAAGAGACAGGCTATGAAACTGCCCTAGGTTTACATCAGTGGGTGAATGGATACAGAAAAAGTGGTATGTATAAAAAATGGAGTATTACACAGCCATAAACAGCAGAATCACGTTTGCAGGAAAACAAATAGAACTGAAAAACATTATGTTAAGTGAATAAGAAATAAATGGCTGGGAAATAAAAGATGGATTATTAAGGAAAGGGATGGGGGAGAGAAAGAGGGGGGAATGAGAATTGCAGGGTGGGTGAGAATAATCAAAACACAGTATGTGCATGTATAGAAACATCACTGTGAAACCTATCAATTTGTACAATGAACATGAATTAGTAACTAAAATAATGAAGATATGTTCTGGTTGTGATGGGATAGTTTCATTTTCTTCGTATTTGGGTCAAGCTCATCATTGTTTCTTCCTGAATCTAATTTAAATTTCTTATAAAGGATGACGAGAGTTCCCACACCTGTTTACTTCAAATCATTTCTTCCAGAAGTGTTGATCACTGTACCAAACCCCTGGTGCTGCACAGGTCACTAGGCAGCTGGATGGGCTATGCACATGTCTGAAGGGCAGGAGGACCCGCAGTGTCCACTGTTCCAGGCGTCGGAGTGAAAGTCATAGTTACATATGCCTGACTTGCACAACTTTGCCCATCCTCCCTAAGACCTCTACAATGTATACCAGTTCCTCTGGCTACCAGATGGAGGGACCAAGGGTCTGGGTCACCATGGAGAGGGTAGCTGTCTTTATGTGGATGTGTGACGTGGATGATAGCTATGCCTCTGCAGAGAGAGCATTAGGAAGCTTGTTGGCATTTCTAGTTGACCCTGGGTGTTTCAAGGTAGAACAGATGCCAATGACCTGCTCATTAGAAAATAACAGCCCTAGCTTAGTTTCCCCATGAGTGACTTACGGAACCCTGTTAGGTCTGGTGTACATTCCTAGGCAGGACCTCTTCCTGCCACCTGTGTCTTGATGTTGCTCACACTGGGCTAGTAGGCTGCAGTGACTAACCAGTCCCTATTGACCTGGAATGTCATGATGTAGTTTTCAGAAACACTTAGGAGTGAGCCATCACGATATTGCCCCAGCTACAGCTCTTCCCTCTGACAGAGCCATATGTGTGTCCTAGAGGGCAGAGGAATTCTTAATCTTTTAGGAGTATAGATCTATTTATATAGCTTCAGGGTGAGCTATTGACCTCATAAAGTGTGCTAAGTATTATCATAGGCCCACTGCAAAATATGTCTTTGCTGCATGGTTGTCCTTAATGCCCTGCTGCCCTTTGTGAGTGATGATGTCACTACCAGTACAAGTCACTGAGTGAGAGAAACTGACACTGATTCTAAGAGGGAACAGCACATCTGACCATCCTTGCTCAGACTCCCAGTAAGAGATGGCATCCAGCCATTGAACACATAGCTTGAGGTGTACACAATATGATGACCTACCCAGTTCCTGCCCACATGGGCATATAGGTGGTAAGTAAGAGATCCATCAGGCAATCTGTGAACATGATAAAGGCTGAGGTAAGCTAGAGATGGGGCTGGAGGAACGTGTCTCACTCCATGGAGCAGCAGGTGGGAAGACATTCCTGGAAAAGGTATTTGAGATGCCCAAGGATTAGGCCATGGGTGGTTTAATGATGGTAGGAAGGCCCTTCAAGCAGAGGGGACTGCTGATGCAGAGGCCCTGAAATGTCAGAGGATGATGCTCTCAGAACTAGAGGAAAGAATGCTGTGCAGTACTGGGAGGGTGATGTTGCAAGGGGAGTTTTATGTGAGACCCATTTGGAGGTGGATATGGAAACTCCATGGGTTCCCATGTCTTACATGGGCCACCATGAGTGGAGTGAGTGGAGTATGAAGCAACCTGGCTCTGGCAACCAATGCCCAGGCAGGAGGAGATACAGACTGGACTGCCTGGAGGAGGTGAGGGGATGCTGGGTGGAATTTGTAGCAGCAGCAGCAGCAGCCATGGATAAGTGAATAAGCAGAGGCAGTTGGGTGAGAAGGATGAGGGGATGTGGTGTGGTACTTCAGAGCATCTGATATCAGGCCTTGGCTTCTCCAAGTCTTGGCTCAGTGACCTGGGGGTAGCCAAGCAGGAGAGGCTCTGTGACTGTGGTTGACTTCGTCCACAAAGCTGAATGAAGGGACTGATTTTGAGTGACAGCCCCAGGGGATTGAGAAGGCATTGTTGGGACACAAAGAACAGGGGTGCCAGACTGGGGACCCTTACAGGTGGGTGGGGAGACTGGTATTCAGCTTGTGGGAATCCCATACCATGAGGGAGCTTCCCTTTTCTGTAGAATGTGTATAGGACTGGATCTGCTTATGCAGGTTTCTACACCCTGGCCGACCTCTCCTTTTCATTAGGGCAGCTATGGTGGATAGTACAGGGTGAGATTCATGTTGGGGGTGCTCTAGGTCACCATGACTGTAGTGTTAGCTTTTCCAAATACCACAGACATAGGGGTATTGGGGTATTAGTTACTTTTATCATTTCTGGGACCAGAATTACCACCCCACCCAAAAGCAAATGAGGGATGAGGGGATAAGTCTATTCTGGCTTCATGGTGTGGAAGGGATGAACATAGGAACTTGTGACAGCTGGTCCTATTGCATCCAAGGTCAAGGTCAGAAAGGAGAGAGAGAGAGAGAATGAGTACTGTTACTCAGCTTTACTCTTCTCATTTTTTCTCACACTCAGAGTTGGGATACCCCTTCCCTATCCTGCCTAGTTTAATTCTGGAAATGTTCTCAAAAAACACACCCAGAGGTGTGTTTCCACAGTGATTCTAAATCTTCACCAAGCTGACAGTGGAGACTAACTACCTTAGAAGGTGTGATAATTATATCTACCACCAAGAACATCAAATGGGCAAGCACTGTTGTCAAACTATGTTTAAGTAAACCCTGTTTACAAAGTCAGTTGTAGTTTACACAAAGCATGCAATGTCTAGATGGATAAAATTGAGAACAATCACCCAATCAATTCTTAATAAGTACCTGTAAGCAGAGAGCCTGGATGTGGCCTCCTGGGTGCTCACCACAGGGATTCAAGTCCATAAAGCACAATGAGTTCATCTGAAGACTTGGGTGGCATGGAGACCTAGACTCTCGGTCACAACCTGGGAGCTTTCACAGCTATGCCTATATCAAGTACCATGGATATTGAGGCAGCTCATATCTCCGAGCTCATTTCTCTTGAACACCACTAAGAACAGGCAGAGGGGCTTCTTCTCCTCCTTTTGGAGAATCATCCCATGGGGCCTTCAGAGCTTTCCTAGTGTGAGGCCTGCCTTCTTATTATCCTGAGGATGTGGGTTTTATTTTATTTTATTTTATTTTATGTGGTGTGTGTGTGTGTGTGTGTGTGTGTGTGTGTGTGTGTGTGGTGTGTTATGTACTTGTTAGTGTGGATGTGTGCACTTGTGTATGTGTGTGAGTGCCTAAGTATATATGCATATTGAGATCAGAGCTCCACAGCAGGTATCTCTCCTTCTGCATATCACATTTATTTATTCATTTATTTTGAGACAGAGTCTCTCACTAAAGCTCACTGAATCAGCTAGGCTGGCAAATGAGCCTCAGGGATCTGCCTGTCTCTGCACAAGTGCTGGGGTTACAGATGTGTGCTGGGCCTGTCTTTTATGCTTTAGTGGCAGGCTCTTAACCAACTGAGACATCTCCTCTGGGAATGTGTGATTTTAAAGATATTTTTAGAACATTTTGAGAGTTCTGCTTACACACAATATATATAGTCTAGCTGTCATAATCCCTTTAGGTGCAAAAATTATTCAATGTTAACATTAAGAGGAATGTCCCTGCACAAAGGTGCGGAGTAATTTGGTATCTATATGGGAGATTTTTTTTTTTTTAAAAAACAACTTAGTCCTTTCGTGATAGATTATAAATCTAAATGTGCAACTTGACACTATAAAACTTCCAGAAGAAACCAGGAAAGAAATTCTGTAGACTTGAGATAGGCGAATTCCTATGTACAACAGTGTAAAATACATGCAGATCCATGAAAGTTAACAAATAGAATTTCATTAAAATTATAAATTTTGCTCATCAAAATACATGGCTAGGAGCATGAAATGATAAATTTCAATCATCTCTGTTGAAGGTGTATTAGTCAGGGTTCTTTGAGGAATGGATAGAATATATATTATTATAAATGGGGATTTTATAGAATGACTTGCAGCCAATAGGAGCTGGGTAGTCCAACAATGCCTGGCTGTACATTGGAGAGTCTGAGAACCTGACAGTTGCTTATTTCACAAGGCTGAATGTCTCAGCAGTTCTGATCTGGAGCTGATATCCTGGAAGATTCCTGCTAAGCCTGCAGTCCATGGTATAAGGTGAAGAAGACAGATGTTTTTAAAGGAGAAAATTTAAAAATTTGGTCAGGTTTTTCCACTTGCCTAATTCCTCTTAGAGCCTCTCCCCCTACCTAACTTTATCTTCTCTCTTCTCTTCCTTCAGCTCCCCTACAGAAACACAAAAATGAAAATCAGAACAAACAAGCAAATTGCCAGTAAGATAAAAAATGCCCACACAAAACAAAAAGCCTACACACACACACACACACACACACACAGAGAGAGAGAGAGAGAGAGAGAGAGAGAGTTGGTTTTGCGTTGGCTAACTATTTCTGAGCATGGGACCTACCCTGAAGTGTGGTTGATATTCCCAGTGATTTTTCTCCTTGCCAGTGGGTATCAATTGCAAATGTCTTCTTAGTTAGGGGTGGAACCCTGTGTCTGCTTCCCCCTCCTAGTCCTCCAGTCAACTCTGACTTGAAGCTGTGCAGGCCCTGTGCATGCTGCTGCAGTCTCTGTGAGTTCATATGTGCATCAGTCCTGCTGTGTCTGTAAGATACTGTTTCCACGGAGTCATCCATCACCTTTGGCTCTTGATACTTTCTGCCTCCTCTTCATAGATACTGAGCCTTGTGGGGAGGAGGAGGGCTTTAATGAAGACATCACATTTAGAACCGAGTATTCCAAAGTCTTGATCATCCCCTGCACATTATCCAGTTGTGAGTCTTGAAGTTAATTTCCATGTACTACAGGGAGAGAAGTTCAAGAAGCGGGATTCTGACATCATTAAAGGATGACAGCAGCAACAGCAGGAGCAGCAGCAGCGGCGGCGGCGGCTGCGGCAACGGCAGCAGCAGCAGGACAGATGCACTCATCATCAAGAAGTGAAAACAGACAGCACTGGCTTCTTCCACTGACCTCTTTCTATCTAGGCTTCCTTCTGAAGGTGCTGCTCAGTCTGGAGGATGTTCTTTCCCTTTGGTTAATCCTCAAAGAGGCACCTGGAGGTATGTCTCTTAGTTGTGTTCAGACTCCATCGAGTTGACAATGAATGTCAACCATCACATAGGCTTGGATCCATAACATATAAACACAGTAAAACACAACAGTAAGAAACAAAAACTCGGAGTTAAAAGCTGGTGGTGAGGAGAGGAGAGGAGAGGAGAGGAGAGGAGAGGAGAGGAGAGGAGAGGGGAGGGGGAGAGAGAGGGAGAGAGAGAGAGAGAGAGAGAGAGAGAGAGAAGAGAGAGAGAGAGAGAGGTATTTTCTCTATGTAACACAGTAAGATAAGCCCTCATTAGACCCTACAGAATACTATTTGTACTTCTAGTCTTTAAAATTGAGCTAAACTCATCACTTTCCTTTTATAAGGTAAACGAAACTAAAACCAAAGTGAAACCAAACCCCAAAGAAAACCAAACTGACAAAAGACATTTGAACACACATATCACCAAATAACACATGTAAGTATTAACAAAACAAAACAGAACACCCCCACCCAATAGCATTTGTTAGGAAAATGTATAAGTTATAGACAACTGTTACCACATACCTGTCGCAATAATTAAAAAGGAAGATGGCGCATGGGTTATTTTTCTCATCTATGTGACCAAACACCCAACAGTAATCAACGTAAGGGTCACTATTTGCTTAGGGGAAGTCTGTCTGTCACAGTGGAGAAAGCTTCATAGTGGAAGCAGCTTCAGGCTACATCAGTATCCAGGAGTGGATAGAGCTATAACCCCAAAGATCTCTCCAGTGACCCACTTTTCCCAGCTGGACCCCCTACCTCCTAAGCAGCACTTCCAGCTGGGGCTGAGTACTCAAGCATATGAGACTGTGGGAACATTTTAGATTTAACCCATAGCACTAGACAGTGACAGTGGCACCAAGTACTGTCAAGGATGCAGGGCAATTGAAGCTTCTGTCTAACGGGGTGGGAAAGGTGGAAATGTAAATCAGCCTCAAGAGGTCACTTCACAGTTAAACATCACACATGGTACCTACTGAAAGGGTTGCATCCTGTAGATGTTTACAGCAGCCTTCTTGATAAATTTCTCCATGTCTTAGTTACTGTTCTCTTGCCAGGAAGAGCAATAAAAGAGAGCATTTAATTGAGGGCTTGCTAACAGTTTAGAGAGTTTGTGCATAGCATCATGGCAGGAAGCAGGCAGGCCTAGTGTTGGAGCAGTAGCTGAGAGCTTTACATCCTGATCAGGAGGCATTAGGCAAAGGGAGAGGCATTGGGCCTGGCTTGGGATTTTGAAACTTTAAAGCCTACCCCCAGTGACATATCTCTGTCAACAAAGCCATACATCCTAATCCTTCCCAAATAGTTCCACTAGCTGGGGACCAAGCATTCAAGCAAAGCAGCCTATGGGGGACATTCTCATTCAAATCACCTCACCCACATCTGTAACAATCCAAACAGCCACTGATGGGAATGAACAGCCTTAAGAGCACCTCTCAGCCCCCAGGACAGTGACCCAGGCTTGACCTTAGCTATCTCCAACCACCCCCATCAGCAGAAGAGGTGAGAACCCCTATTGTATATGAGTGAATAGCTCAGAGGCAGGGTAGGCTTGAGGCTACACACAGGGTGACTATTGTACTGCAGAAAAGGCAGAGCTCCAGGGGACAAGTGAGAGTGGTTAGAGACCAAGATGGGGCAGGTCAGATGAAAGGCCCATCAATAGTGAAGCTTGGGGCATTGTGGAGTTATCCCATCTATAACAGGGCTTTCCTGCCCCATCCCAGCTCTTGAATAATGACACAGAGACTTGTATTTATTATGAATGCTTAAGGTCTTTGGTTACTCTTGTTCCCAACTAGTTCTTATAACTTGATTAACCCTATTAAAATTCTATTCTAAGTTCTGCCATATGGCTGTTTCCTCTTCTCAGTTCCTGCACTTGCTTCTTCCTCCATGTCTGGCTGGGGAATTCTCCGGCCTCTCTCAGTCCTTCCTAGTTCTTCCAGAAATCCTGCCTATCCCCCCCGGTTGCTATATAGGTCATCAGCTTTTAATTAAACCACCAGAAGGTAAGTGATGGAGTGTATACAAAATATCCTGGAAGGAGGTGATCCAATAAAAATAACAATACCAAACTTTGGTCTGCTGATACAGAAATCAGCATTTGAATAACACAAAGACAATCTTTACACATTGCACAATATTGTTATCCTATCACCCATGTCTTGATGTGTTGTTGGACACGGGACAACTGTCAGAACAGTGCACTGAGCAGTTTGAATTTCCCTGGTTTCAACAGGCCATGAGTGACCAACAGCAGCGATTTACCTGCCTCTGGACATGAGCCTGGGGCCCACCTGGCTCTGGTGCTGTGTTACCTATTAAGCATTGGGATCTTCTTTCTACCCATGGAGGGTACAATGTCCAGGAAGAAAGAAGGCACCAGAACCACAGGGGAAAATCTCAGTTTTCAAGGTCAAGCCAAGGCTCTTGTCCTGCACTGATGCCCTCTTCCTTGGGCTGTGAGTTCTGAATGGATGCACGGCATCCAGATTGTTCTTGGAAACCAGAAGGATACCAGAGTAGGTGACCTTCCCTTCTGAAGTGGCCTTTCCACCAGCAAGGATTGACACAATGTGTCCTTCCTCTTCAGGTAGCCCTGCACGGTCCATGAGAGGAACTGAGGCCTCCACACTGCCCCAGGGCCCACCTGCAAAAGGCAAGCAATGAGATCCTTCTGCATCGAAGAGAGAACAACAGTTCAGCTCAAAGCTGCAGCATGCTTAACAGAAGTTTAAATAAAACTTGCCTGGAGCTGTGAGTGAATGGATTCCCCTGAATCCTGTTGAGGGAACACAGTGCAAGCTAGGCTTGCCAATTAATAGTTAGCAGCCATGGCCCACATGGCACTGGTTGAACTTTTTGTGTAGTAGAGATTATCAGTTAGGGTTGGGGATCCTAAGGTCACAGACACACAGGCTGTGATGACCTCCCTGGCTCAAGCTTTGGGGCAGAGATGATCATCCCAGTTCTTGCAGCTGAGAGGACCCTTGATGGGCTGGGTCTCCTGGTGCTATTCTCCTCTGTGGTCTGAGAAGCCCTTTCCTCCCCCACTGCCTCTGACTATCTCACGTGCTGCTCACCAGGCAGAAACAAGCAGGGAAAGAACATAGCCATAGGTTCTTCCATGCCCTTGAGTATACAAAGCTGAAGAGGTCAATGCAGTTTTGTAAATAAAATCTACACTGGTTGATGTGTGTGTGTGTGGTGTGAGTGTGTATGTGTGTGGTGTATGTATATGTAAGTGTGTGTATGTGGTGTGTGTGTGTAAATGTGTGCAGTGTCGGTGTATGTGTGGTGTGTGAGTGTGTATGTGTGGTTTGTGAGTGTGTGTGGTGTGAGTGTGTGTGTGTACATGAGTGTGTATATGTGGTGTGTGTTGGTGTATGTGTGTGTGTATGTAGTATATGCATATCTCTGTGCGTCGTGGTGTGTGTGCTCTTTAGGAAGTATGTGGAGGCCAAGGGAGGCTGTCAGGAGCATTCTTTTTCTACTTTCCATTTATCTTTTAAAAAAGATTGTTTATCTTTATTGTATGTGTCTGAGTGTTTTGCTTGCATGTATGTGTGTGCATCATGTGTGTACTTAGTGCCTGCAGTGACCAGAAGAGGGGGCTAGGCCCTCTAGAACTGGAGTGGACAGTTGTAAGCTGCCATGTAGGTGAGGGGAGCCAAATGCAGGTAGTGAGTGATCTTAACCATTTTATTTTTTAAGACAGGAAGGCACCATTTCAGCTAAGGTGACTGAGCAGCGAGCTTCTTGGATCCAGCTATCTCTGTCCCACAATGCTGGGGTTACAGGTACATTCACTGCTGTTAGAGATTTGAATTCAGCTCATCTAACTTACATAGCAAGAGATCTGACCCACTGAGCAATTCCCATTCCGACACTGGTCATGTTTAATTGTGTGGTGTAG
>JADRCH010000138.1:5699593-5714593 GCA_019843965.1 Rhynchomys soricoides | reverse complement strand
ATTAGTGATTACATAGCTGGAATATTGGTATGATTGTGATTTCAGCTTCCATTGATAAGGGAATACTGCTGGAGGTTGAAGTTTCTCTCAGGTCTTCCCACTCACACTCAGTGTGCTCATGGCTGTGGCATTTGTGATACAATTGTAGACCTGCTCATCAGTGGGATGTGCAGGTAGTATTGCCCTAAGATAAGGTGCCAACAAGGGAAGGAGGTGGGCCTCATGTTGTCATGGAATGATATCTAAGGTATGCCAGATCAGTGTAAAGGGGAATTCTGGGCCATGTATCCAGGGTGAGCTGTCTGATGACAACAGAGATTGAAACCTAATCACATTTCACAGTGGCTCTCTCCTGCTCCTTTGAAAGCTTTGACATTTTGGGCATTTAACTTTCTTTTGTTTTTAATTATTTTTTTAAAAGTTAACATACAAAGTGATGATTTTCATGATGGCCTCTTTATTATACTTTATTTTAATTCATTCCCATCCCCCACCGCCCTTCCTAAGCTGCAGTAGCAAAAGCCAAATTCTATGGGCACAGAAATATATACATGCACCAATGGTATAGAATGGAGGACCTGGAAGTAAGCCCATATAGCAAGCCACCAATTCTTTGGCTAAGCTGTCAAATACTTATGCTGAATAAAGGCAGCCTCTTCAACAAATGGTGCTGGGAAATCTTAGGATCTGCTGACTTTTTTTCTTTGAGCTATTCCCTTGTCTTTTATTGATCAATGTAAAAGTGAAGTCTCTTACGTTTTTTAAACAATCTGTACCTAAATTAGGCTGATGTGCATGTGGGTGCTGTCTCTTCTCCGTTGCTGAGCAGAACTCTGTGTGAATGCTCTGAGTCCATTGTCCCTTTGCTTGCTGAAGGACTTTGATGTGGTCATATGCACACATGTTGCCTGAGAGGAGTATGCTGCTATGGTCATTTGTGTATAAGTTTTGTGCAGACATGATCTCTATTCTTCAGAGGAAACATCGAGCATGGGTCAGTGGACTGTGAGGACGCATTTCACCTCATAGGAAGAAACTGTCACTCTTCTCCAGGAATTTGGTGCTGCCACAAACTTTCACTTGGGTCTGTCTCACCTGTCTGAGGCTGTATGCTTTTTCTTTGGATACTTGGACTCTTCAACACCTGTAAGAATGACAGATGTTTCCCTGGTAATGGTTGAGGTTAGCTCGAACCAACCTCATAGGCAGGTGGTACTCAGTGCCCAATCTTATGTAGGAAATTGTATGGCATCCAGGGCATGCCCAGATCTCCGGCAAGTCTAAGCTTTGCCACATAGTCACTGTCACACTGTGAGGAGAGTAGTGGACATCAAATGATGGTGGCTCCACACATAAAATCCTTTTATAATACATTTTAGTAGATTTAATTTTGGCTTGAGGATCGGAGTGAAAGTGAGGGGAAATCATAGTGATGTCCCATAAACTCTGTCTTTAGCACATGCAGTTTCCCCCATTACCAATAGCTCCATATCTTGTGTGCTTGGTTCCATCGATGAGTGCACGGAGACTGCCATTGCCACTCAAAGACCAGAATGTGCAGTAACACTCGCTCTGTGCTCTACAGTTGATGGCTTTAGGCAATGTTGGATGCCATGGAGCTTATGGAATAGGACGGGTGCCCTAAAACTCCTAGGCCCATTCGACTGTCTTTCCTCACCCTGACAACCCCTGATCACCTTGTTACCTTCATGGTTTCCCTTTTACAGAACATCCTACAATTGAAACATGTGGTATGCAGCCTAGTTAGAATGGCTTCTTCAGGATAGGAATATATGACAGTTCCTTCACATATTTTGGCTTGGCGGCTCATGTTTTTTTGGTTACTAAATAACATGCCCTGGTCTGAATGAATCTTGGTCTGTTGAAATCACTGGCTGCTTCCATTTTTGGCATCATGAGGAAAGCCACAGTGAGCACCCACAGAAATTTTTGTGCTTTCAGGTAACTTTAGGAACATACAGTCCTGATTTTCCCCATTGTACCTCAAAGTGTGTTTCCTGTGTGGCTTACACACAGAAATTCCTAGAGTTGGCAGAACTCAGCTGCAGCCAGGGGAGGTGCTTCTGTAAATTATGAAAGATGAAACTCACAGAAAGTTTACTTGTCAGAGGAGTAATGTATCTGTGGAAGGAAGATAAGACTCGGGGAGGGAGAATCCCACACCAGAGGGAGAGTCCTACTCAGCACTGTAGTAGAGGGATGCCCTGCTAAGGGAGGGCTGGCTGTGGGCCTGAGAGTATGTGCCTGACACATGATGGGAGATTGAGCATGCTTGCTCACACAGTGCTGGTGGAAGGTGGTGTGTGTGCACATGGACATCTGGTCCAGTGAAGAGAACAAAGCAGCTACATGTTCCACTGTAAAGCTGGAGGACCAGATGCCTGGGAGGCAGCATCACACTGCTGTGCATGGTGAGTCCTCCTGGCCTGCAAAGCCTTGTTTGTTAATGACCTTGAGTGGGCCCAGCTTCTCTTCAAGGTCACTCTCAGTCACTTGAAAACAACTGGGCTCAAAAAGTAGCCTTGGAGGTTGGGGTAGAGGGCTTGCCATGCTTGCAGGCTGCTCTAGGCTAGACCTTAACACTACAGAAGCTGCATGTTTATAATCCTGGCACTTGGGAGGGGATGATCAGAGAGTCAGGTGTCCAAGATCTGGGGGAGTTTAAGGTTAACCTGAGCTAGGTAATCATGTCTAAATCAATCAATCAATCAATCAATCTATCAATCAAGTGAGTCACATGGTCCCTAGGATTGTGCAGGAAGTTCTCTCTAAGGAGATTCCATCACTTGGCTCATGGAGGTGGGTCTTTTCTTTTGCTCCAGGATTAAACTTAATCTTCACAGATGGGGCCAGTCACCTTAGGAGATGGCTGCAACATTGGGCTGAACTGGCTTAGTGAACTGTCCAGGGAGCCGGCAGCCTCGACCATGAAGTTTGATTTTTCTGCTGATTTTTAAAAAGTACCCATTCTAATTTTAAAATAGAACAGAAAAAAGGTATTAAGCTCAATGCTTTCATTAGTGAGGTATATTATATGATTTACCTTAAACTATTTCTGTGGCTATTTTCTAACAGTTTTTTTCTCCCGGGGAATATTGATATATTCAGACATTATAAAAATGTGAGTTTCAAACTACTCAGAGAAAGCCCAAGTGAGTGGAAGTGCCCGTAGAAATTATCACCAGCTCTGAGGGCTCAGTGTCTATGTTTCTTGAAGGTAGACCATAGACTTGACACTGGAGGAAACAGTGTGTGCCAAGCCCTGTGGTTTCCTGCTCCACACACACTCAAGGGTCATTTGGTGGTTTTGTCCCAGAGCTACAGACTTCCTGTGAGCATCCTACCCTAGGTTTGTGCACATATCCTTAACCTGGATCTTGCTACTATGTGTAACTGAGGAAAGCACAGATAGTTGTTCTTATAGTTGGTGAAAATCTGAAATGCTGATGTCACTTCCCACCAAGGTGTGAAGAAGACCTGAGGATGGAGGTTTACACTCAAACCCAGAAGCAGACCATGGGGCCCTTCCAGTACAATAATGTATTTAGTATTTTCTGTCTCTCTGACTCCATGTTTCCTGGAAGGACCAGGTGATCTGATAGGCTGGTGCTGTCTTGATGTCTCCATGGCCCCAACAGTTCTCCACTTCTGGCTATGCCAGACTCTGTGCCATCTTGTGTCACTTCATCCCTGCCTTGACCCTCAATGCCTACACACCTTCCAGAGGTATTCAGATGGTGCCTGCTATGGAAGGTGTGGCCTTGACCTATTGCCTGCAAGTGGCTCTCCGTCTCCCACACTGTGAGACTATTATCTGTTGAAGTGGTCTGGCCTCAGGTCCTCCAGGTATGGGAGACCTCCAAGGGTGGAATCCTGTGCTTTCGCACTACAGACCAGGGCAGGGGTCACAAGATTGGAGACACCCAGGTGGCCACCTGACCCTAGACAGCACATTTCATTCTTTTCTTGCACCTGGAAAGTCAGGCGCTCTCTGAGGCTGGACACAGTCCTGTGAGGTCTCAACAGTCAGCTGAAAAGGAAGACTCTCTTGGGAAGTCTTGTTTGGGCATCCTGACTTCCAGCCCCCAGAGAAGCATGCTTGGTGTCAGACAGAGCATGACAGTTCTGGGATGGAACTGCCCAACTTGGCTGTCTTCTTAAAAAATTATTTTGTTCACATGAGTGTTTTGCCCGTATGTGTGTATGTGAACCACATGCATGCTGGATGTCCCAGGAGGTCAGAAGATGGTGTTGGGTGTTTTGAAACTGGAGTTACAGGTGATTGTGAGCTGTTGGGAACTGGTCCTGAGTTCTCAGCAAGAGCAGCAAGTGCCTATAACCTCTGAGCCATCCCTCTAGTTCTAGTGTAAAATGTCTTTGTGGTCACTTCCGTCGCTGAGCTGATTCACATGAATGAAGGTCTGAGTGATAGAGTCTCAGTGGGTACATAGATAGAGTCCAAGCTGTAGCCATGGAGCTCACTGCAGTGGGCCACTGGTGTGGCTGAAGACATCTGACAAAGGATGCTGTGTTCTGAGCCCCTCTGTCCAGTAACCTCCCATGGTGCTTTGCTCTCTGTTGAACCCTCAGCCTGGCCAGCTCCAAGCTCTTCATTCTGCTTGTGTCTCTAGCTTCTCATTGGGCCATCTCGAGTGCCACTGGGTTTCATTTATCTGCATGTGTAATTTAATGAAGCAACTCTTATCATGGAGATGGGCATGCTACAGCGAGATTTACATAGCTGAATTTGTCACCGTATATGTAGACCATTGATCAGCTTGGAAGAATGTTTCTGTAGACAAGGAAGTGAATAGTTTGGTGTAGGTGGAAAAAAGTCTAAAGTACATGCAAAATGGTGTCAGGCCAACAGATGCTGTGATGGCTGAGATGGACTAGAAAGGAGAAACTTAAAAACAATGCAGGAAAAGCAGTGTTCAGTGGCTGCTTATTGAGTTACCACAGGTTTAGTGTCTTAAAGCAGAACACATTTGTGCAGCTGAGGAGTGTGGCTGGGGCTCCTGGGCCAGCTCTTTGTGGAGGTGGGGGTTGGGGGCATCTGTTTCTGACCTCTTGCACCTGCTAGAGGCTGCTGCTCCTCTCGGCCTCTGCCTGAACCCTGAAGGCCAGAGTAGAGCATCTGCCTGTCTCTGCTTACTGGAATCTTCCTGCATACCTCTTGCAGGGACCTCTGTGTTGAGACACTTTCCCCATCTCCAGCTGATCCAGTGGCTTGGTCATATCTTTGATGTCCCATTAGCTACACAAAAGAATGCATTTGTGGGTTAGGATGTAGAAGCATTAGGGCTGTTATTCTGGGGGCCACAAACTCAGGATGTCTCCAAACCCAGGATGTCTCCAAACCCAGGATGTCTCCAAACCCAGGAGGGTGAATGTTTTGCTCTGTGGTAGCAAGGCAGAAGGGTAGATCCTCCAAGGAAGCCCAACTAGGTGTCCATTTAAAGATTTCCCATCATGAGCACACCTACTAGAATTCTCAGGACAGATTCTTTTTAATTGGACACAACTGTAGGTTTTAGTGTCTGTCTTAGTCAGAGTTTCTATTCCTGCACAAAACATCACGACAAAGAAGCAAGTTGGGGAAGAAAGGGTTTATTCAGCTTACACTTCCACACTGCTGTTCTTCACCAAAGGAAGTCAGGACTGGGACTCAAGCAGGTCGGGAAGCAGGAGCTGATGTAGAGGCCATGGGGGGATGTTACTTACTGGCTTGCTTCTCCTGGCTTGCTCAGCTTGCTCTCTTATAGAACCCAGGTCTACCAGCTCAGGGATGGCACCACCCACAAGGGACCCTTCCCCTTTCATCACTAATTGAGAAAATGCCTTACCGATGGATCTCATGGAGGCATTTTTCTCAACGGAAGCTCCTTTCTCTGTGATAACTCCAGCTTGTGTCAAGTTGACACACAAAACCAGCCAGTACAGTGTAACAGCTGGAAAAATCAAAGACTCTGCCAGCCCCTCCTTAGCTCCCTCTATGGTCCTGAATCCCAGCCTAGAAATGGATCCTAGCATGCCCAGCTGCTTATGCAAGCTTTACCCAGTTAATAGGTTTCATTTCTGTGTGGATTTAGTCTTGTGTGAAGTTCTCACAGCAGATTCATGCTGCCGTCTCTGCAGTTAGCACCCAGGTCTGTCACATGGCCCCCAGTCATTCACTCTTCCCTAAGTATCCTGGTTCCTTCTCAGAAGTATGAAGAGACAATAAAGCAGGTAGAGCGTGGGGCTCAGTCTGGCTCGCTCCGTTCCTTTGTCTCCATGACTTGTGTGGTGAACTTAATGCTTGAGTTCCTGCCCTGATAATGGCCTGCCAGGACAGAGGCAGACCACATGGACACACAACACCAGGAGGCCACTTAGAATCCAGAACATTTGATGCTAATGCACAGGGCCCGTGAGCCTTCACATTGGCTGCTGGGACACTTGATATCTTTCTTAAAGGTTCTCTTCCACAGAAAGCATGAAAGGATGATAAAGAAAGGCCAACTCTGACTGCAGGGGAGGTGGCCAGCCCCACTGCTGTGTTGGCGTCTTAAGTGGAAGAGATTCGGGGGATATTTCTGTGCTATCTTATCTTCTGTACCGGTTTCTGTCTGCTGTCAGAACAGTTGCTCATCTGGAAGCTCTTGTTCCTCTCCAGGCATCACGGAGGAGCAGCACAGCTGTGCGGGCAGTGGAGTGGACTCCAGCATCATTCCTGTGTCCACGATGTGTGTGAAAGCTCCTATATGGAGACCTCTGTGCCTCTAGACTTCACCTGCCCAGCCTCAGTCTCCTACCCATTCAGCCTTGAAGTTTGAATTAATTCAGGATTTCCTTTAATACATGCATATTTTACTCTCTCAAGGTGACGGATGCTCCTTCCCTCCTTCCCTCTTTCCTTCCTTCCTTCCCTTCCTCTCTTCCTCGTTCTCTCCCTTTCTCCTTCCTCTCTTCCTTTCTTTCTTTTCATTTTCTCATGTAGCCTTGGCTGGCCTTGAACTTGCTGTGTAGCCGAGAGTCACCTTAAACTTTTTAAAAAATTATCTTTAATTTTTTTTTTTTACAATCCAGTCATTATTGCCCCTCCCCCACCCTCTGACAGTTCCCCATCCCATTCTTCCTCCCCTCATCTTCAAGTCCTGCCTGCCAGGCCTCCCCATACCCTGGTGCCTCAAGTCTCTGGAAGGTTAGGTGCTTCTTCTCTCTTTGAGGTCAGACCAGGCAGTCCTTTGCTGTCTATGTGTATGTCTATGTCTATGGTATGTGTACCAGTTAGTGTATGCTGCCTGGTTGGTGGCTTTGTGTCTGAAATATCTCAGGATGGAGTGGGGTCCAGGTTAGTTGAGACTGCTGGTCTTCCTATGGGGTCACTCTCCTCCACAATGTCTTCCAGTCTTTCCCTAATTCAACCACGCGGGTCCTCGGCTTTTGTCCATTGGTTGGGCATAAGTATCTGCATCTGTCTTGGTCTGCTGCTTGTTGGGCCTCTCTGAGGACAGCCATGCTAGACTCCAGTCTGTTGCCCTGCACGAAGCTGATCTCCTGGGAGGCCTTCAGACTGTGGGGTCTTCAGAGGAGCAGAAAAGCTGATGATCTGCCCGGAAGGAAGGTCCACCTTGAATTTTCGATCCTCCTGCTCGCTGGGATCTTCCTAAGTGCTGGGATTATCGGTATGCAATACCATGTCTAATGTTTTCCCACATGAATTAATTAACTTATCTACTTTACATTACAATTTAGCTTTCCCTCCTTCCTCTCCTCCAAATCCCCCCTCTTACCTTCCCTCCCCCATGCCTCCTCCTTTATCCTCAGTTAGCAGGAGACCTTCCATAGATATCAACCCATCAAGTTGTAGGATTGGGTGCAGCTTCCTCTATGAGTTACTAGTTAAGGCCACCCAGTTAGGAGAAATGGATCCAAAGGCAGGCCACAGAGTCAGAGATAGCCCCTGCTCCTGCTGTTAGCTGTGCCACATGAGAACCAAGCTGTACATCTGCTTTATATAGGCAGGGGGCTAGGTCTGTCCCACGCTTGCTCTCTGGTTGGTGGTTCAGTCTCTTTGAGCCCCTATGGCCCAAGTTAGTTGATTCTGTAGGTGTTTTGTTTTGCTTTGTTTGTGGTGTTCCGGATTCCCTGGCTCCTACAATCCTTTCCTCCAAGTCTTCCACAGGATTCCTAGAGTTTCACTTAATGTTGGGCTGTGGGTCTCTTCAGCTGTTTCCATCAGGGGCCGGGTGAAGCCGTCCAGCTGACTGTTTTGCTAGCCTCCTGTCTGCAAGTGTAGCAGAATATTCCTAATAGTGTCAGGGCAGAGGACTCAAGTTGGGTGGTCATCAGTTGGCCATTCCTTCCCTTTCTGCTCCCCCTTCACCCTTCCACATCTTGGAGGCAGAAAAAAATTATGGGTCGAAGGTTTTGTGGCTGGGTTGGTATCCCCATCCCTCCACTGGAAGTCTTGCCTGGTTACCGGAGATTCAGGCTCCATATCCCTCACTGCTATGAGTCATAGTTAAGGTCACCCTCATAGATACATGGAAGTTTCCATTGTCCCAGGTTTCTAGATCATCCCAGAGATGCCCCCTCTCCTGCCAATCCTGGTTCTCTCTCCTGCCATCTTCCCCACACTTCATCTCTCCTGTTTTCCTCCCCACTCCCTACCATGTCTAATTAAAAACTTAATTAGAAATGCCACATACATGCATTGTAGTTACATAATTTTTCCCTTTCCTTCCTGTGTTGCCTCCTATATCTGCTGCCTGCCCCCAATCCCTCTCAAAATTATTATCTTTTTCTTTAATTATTACACACACACACACACACACACACACACACACACAAATATATAAATGTAACCTGCTGGGTCTATTTAGTGTTGCTCATATATATATGTATTTAGAGATGACCAATCAGCATTGGATGACGTATCAGGGGGCTCAACCCTGGGGAAGATTGAGTCTCCCTTGCTCAGCAGTCATTAATTGCCTGTAGATCTTCATCTAGGAGTGGGGACCCCATGAAATTCTTAATTGAAGTTGGCATGTCACCAGTGTTGTCATTGTTCAAGTCTTATGTAAGTAGCCATATTGTTGAGATTGCATGGGTGCAGCTTCCCTGTCAAAGGGAGAAGAAACAATCTTGCAACAGATATCTGGGCTTTCCAGCTTTTGGAATCTGTGATACTGAGAATCAAATACAGACCTTTGCATGCAAGGCAAGCACTCTACCTCTGAACTACCTCCCAACCCAGGTTGCCTTCTTTGTTGAGTTGTGAGCTAGCTATAAAAGCCTGTAATCTTTGTGATTTATGGTGGGTGGGTCCATGTCTGGTCACAGGTGGGTTCCTGATGTTCAGACTGCACACTTCCTTGGGTTTGTCACATGTCCATTATGACCTTTGCACTATGTTCTTTCCCTTCTTGCCTTTGAGTGTTTTCTTTTTCTTTGTTTGGTGTTTCCACATCTTCTTCCATGCTTAGACTTTCTACTAACATAGCCCTGAGAGGCATTCCTTGGGTATCTGGTCTTATGCCACTCCTGGAGACTCAGTACCCCTGCAGCTCACTTTCTGCCTAGTTCATACTTGGTTGATTCTGATAGTTGTCTCCTCCACTGGACCTTGAGCTCTGTGGGGGAGGTTACAACCTCCTTGGTACCCTCCCTTGGACAGGAGCAGTCGCCAGCTGGGGGTTAAGAGAAGAGACTTAGTCCCTCTTTCCAGGACAGATGTAGAATAGGACAGAATAAATAAGTTGAGATGTTTTCCTTTGTGGCCAAAGTCTCTAAAACTCCCATGGTACAGCCTGGGACTCATCTCGACCTGGACACCACCTTTTCCCTCCTCTTCCCCACCCTTCCTGTTGGTTATGCCCTCTGCAGGTATTCTGTACCTGAGCCCTGCACAGAGGGTGTGTGGATCTGGTAGGTGTCATATCTGTGTCCTAGGGCTTCAGGGCAGAAGGAGATTTGGGGCAGCAGAAGATGATTCTACCGGGGATTTGAAGCAGCAGGAGGTGACTCTAAGGGTAAGCAGTGTAAATTAGCATCCAGCTGTACTAAGTATCTGCTGAACACTCAGAAACAGGCATCCCTTCCCTGTATCACATGCTGGAGAAGGTGTTGGCGTCTAACAGAGAACACTTTTCATATGAATATGGCAGCTTCATTAGCTAGGGTTTGAAACAGAAATGGTAGCAGATTTAACACTGTCTTGTCACCATGGGGTCACCACCCACAGCTTTCTCTTCCTCTCCTTTTCACCAAGCTGACTCCATTTGTCACACTGCGTTGTATAGGCACACACCTGTGCAGATGAACACACTCATAGACATCCACACCCAGGTAATGAGGCACACACAGTTACCAGATGTATACCCTGTGGCACACCCTTATGCACATGAACACACAGAGAAACGCTGTCCTTTTCTGCATTGGGACACACACTCATGCCAAAACATGCTCTCCTATGCTCATGCACATTTTGAAACCTCCGCCTCTGAAACTGGTAGACATTTTCCTGAGTATAACCTAGTGAGAATATGCCTGTGTAAAGACTTCCTTCTCAGGCTGGACAAATCCCTGAAGACTTGGGAATCAGTTTTGCTGCTTAGCTGCTATCTCCCTAAGCAACAACCACCTATATGCCCTACATCTTTGAGCAGACCTGTGTGCATCTCTGTCTTGTACAGCCCCAAGTAGGGTGGAGAGGTACCCAGGCATGAGTATGATTTATGAGATGCTAATTTGAGGGGACCACTCTCTGTGAAGATGCCCTTTACTGAGAAGTTGAGAGGGAAAGAGAGAGGAAGGAAGAGAGTGAGAAAGATGGGAGGGAGGGATATGGACAGAAGAGGAGATTGGGGGAGAGAGAGAATGAGAGAGAGAGAAAGAGGGGGAGAGAGAGAGAGAGAGAGAGAGAGAGAGAGAGAGAGAGAGAGAGAGAAGATTTCTGCAGTTTCTGGAGCCATGAGGCTGCTCAGAGCCTCTGTTTCTAGAACATGGACAAAACCAGGAGTCAAATCTTTCATCTGTGAGCACAGCTTGATGTGCCAGATGTGGTAGGGTATTGCTCAGCTGTGACCAAATGACTTCGGTGTGTCTCCAGTCATACTGTCAATCCATCTTATTGACGGTCCCCCTCTGTCTTTGCCCCATTAGCCTGGAGAATCCTCCAGAGTACCCCTCCCCACTTTGCTGTTTCCAGTGTTTACTAGCCAGAGACAGTTCCTTCCATTCTTGGGCTACATGAGAGTTTTGAGGTGTTTTCCTTGCTCCTTGGTCCTTGGAGGGAAATTGGTGTCTCTCAGACCATATGTTGGTTGCTTTTCTTGTTGCTGTGACTAAATGCCTGACCAGAAGTAACTTGAGGGAGGAAGGGTTTCTTTGGTCTATATTTTTGTGGCTAGAGTCCATCATGGTAGGGAAGACACAGGGGTAGAAATATGAGGTCACTGGTCCATTATATCTGCAGAAGGGAAGTGGAGCAGGCTATAAAGCCTTAGACACATGCCCAGTGACTCATTTTCTTACACAAGGCTGTACCTCTTAAAGTTCTTCAACCTTCCCAAACAGCACCACCAGCTGGAGACAAGTGTTCAGTACAGGAGCCTGTGGGGGACATTTCACATTCAAACTACAATAGACCAATTCTCCCACTGTGTGTCTTGGGTGCTGGGTAGTGCAAGGCAACTATAGGAAGATCCAGCCTAGGGCAAGAAGAGGTCCCTGGTCAGTTGAGGGGAGTGCATTGTAAGATAAGCCCCTGCAGGCTCAGTGGAGGGATGACTTTGCCTGTTCTACAGCACATGAATAGGGAGGGAGGTTGGCCTTAGTTTCTATTCAAGGATGTTACACAAATGTCTCCCATTGCCAACCCCTGTTCCTCTAGATCCCCAGTGCCATTACAGAGTCCGCTTTCTAGAAAAATGGTATCAAATAGCAATACCCAGCCTCCAGCAGGATAGCCTGTATTTGTGTTCAGAATGGAGTCAAGGCGGTATCTCTTGGGGCAAAGCATGGCCTGAAAAACCATGGCCATATACAGTGTGGATCAGGGCACACTTGATCTCAGCATTCCCATATTAAGATAGCATATCACCTTACTTCATTCACTTTTCCAAGGAGGCACTGAATGAGGAGCATGAATCCTCATTTCTGAGCCTCACTGGCCACTGAGAAAGTCCTGTCTTCACTCAAATCATCCACCCCCTGTGTTTATTGGTTCTTCTCTGAATGGGTAGAGAACAGAGATCTGCCTCAGCAAAATTGGGTGACGGTCCTGATGCCTCCTGGTGCCCTCAGGGACCTGCCTATTTCCCGCCTGCCTTCACTCACCCCTTAGCTCCTCAGAATTAGATTCCTGTTGATGCCTGGGGCTCTCATTTTGACTCATTCCTTCTGAAATTAAGATAAGTTATAAAATACATAAAACAGAGAGAAATGAGATTTTTAAAACATGCAGATTCAGCTTAAAGAGCAATAATGAACTGAATCCTACGAAGCCACATTCTGTGACTGTGAACACACAAGACAAGAAGCCCCTAGGGGGATATCCTCCCTGGTCTCCATTTCCTCCTCCTTTCAGTCCCACATTTCCTGATAATATTTCCATTTTCATGTGTGCTCTGCTGCACACACATGCATCTCTGAAGAGGGCACTCCATTATTTTGTTGCCAGCCTTCTGGGAGTGAAACACAAGGGTGTTTAGTGTGTCATCGTCTGGTATTCTGCATTTGCTGACTCTGGGTTTTGGAGATTCATTCATGGGGGAGGGTATTCTTGGCTTCATTCATCCCATGAAGGGCTGGGCCATGTGTGGCACTCCATCTGTTGCTGCTGGGACTGCACTCTGGCCTGCCCTCATCTCTTGGTTCTTATGATCTTCGACGAAAAAATTCTAAGAGATCTACAAAGTACAGTGTAGAAGACAAGCTAGGTTACCATAGAGTGACAGGAAACACTTTCCAGAATGAGAGTGGCCAGTAGCCAGAGAGACGATTGGACTGACCTATGCCTTAAGGTAGCTTTACAAATACTTAAAATGTTAAATATTTTCTGGTGAGAGGGAGTAAGAGAGGGCTTTTTCTCTCTAGGTGAATGACATTTGCATTAACTCTTAAGAGAGAACAGCAGCTTGTCTCTGTTCTTTATCTAGCCTCCTGACAGATAGTAATCTTAGGATCTCCCTGGCAGTTCAGAAAGTCACGTCTCCACCCAGGGCCAGAGATACAACTCAGGTCCTAATCTTCTGGAAAAACAAAAAACAAAAAACATATCATGTAACAGCAGATTAAAAGGAGTTAGAGTAAAAGTGAATCTATAAAAACCACCATATTTTTCCAGGAGGAAAGGACTCCCTTAAGAGACCTCAACAAAGCCCTGCCGTCTAGTCGCTCCCATCCCAGGGGTGGTGGCTCTTGGTGCTTCCAGCCTAACTTCTGTGTGGACAGAGCAACCTGGGTCAGCTATGGAGACCTCAGTAGACATCTAACTGTTCCCTGGATCTGACAATGCCTCCTCCTTGTCTTTGGGACCAAACGATGAACTCAGTTATGGGGTTTAATGATAAGGCAAGAGGAGGACCAGTGAGAAACGGCAGACCATGCCATCATCCCCGAGTGGCTCTGCATTCCACTTCTGTTCACCAGTTAGCCAAGCAAATCAGTTGGGACATGTGTGGCTGCCATGTTCAGAGGGCCTCTGGGAGGATTTTGCATGATTTTCTGAGCCTTGTGGAATTAGCTCCTTGGATAAGGCTGCCTTAACTTAGCCCACTCCCCAGGTGACTCACCCAGTGGGAGTTCATGCCTGCAACTCTTGATCCTGTGACATCTGACATACACAGTGACATCTGGCACACAGCATCCCATACATGTCGTTACGGCCCAGTTTTCAGGATACCTTCTCCTCTGGAGGTTTGGATGGTTTGGGAAAGAGGTTTCTCAAGTCATTTGACGCTGTGAGCTGCTGGTGTATCAGAGGCTCTTCTAGGCAAGAATTGCAGGGAGAAGGCAAAGGGTCTCTTCTCCTTTCTCAGTTGCAGAGGGGTCTGTGATGGTTTGAATGACAATGGCTTCCACAGGCTCATGTTTGAATATTTGGCACCTAGTTGGAGGTACTGTTTTGAGAAGGATCAGGAGGTGTGGCCTTGTGGAGGAAATGTGTCACTGTGGATGGGTGCCAAGGGTTTCAAAAGCTCATGCCAGGCTCTCTCTCTCTCTCTCTCTCTCTCTCTCTCTCTCTCTCTGTCTGCCATGTTCCATGCCATGATAGCCATGGAGCTCACCCTCTAAAACTGTAAGCAAGCCCCCAGTTAAATGTTTTCTTTTGTTAAGCTGCCTTGGTCATGATGTCTCTCCACAGCACTACAGCAGTAACTACGGCAGGGCCCAGCTCAGATCTGTGAAGATGGGACTGCAGCCTACTCTCTGTAGGCAGTAGGGAGAAAGGACCCATAGTGAGAACTGCAAGTTGCTTCCAGACATTGCAGTGAGGACAGATGTCAGTGGTTGGGAACACCAGGAATGAGACACAGTGAAGCTTGTGGTTGAGGTATGACATCATCAAGAGGGCCTGATAGGAGACAGGCAGACTCTGAGAAGTAAGGCGAATGTTGGAGGGCTAGCAGCTGGCTTTCATGAGACCCGTCCTGGGGAATATGCTGAACACAATTGTCCTGTCATGTACCTGCTTCTAATGCAGCCAGATAAGATAGACGAAGACAAAACAGCTTTAATCACCTCCACCTATTCTAGAGAAGAGGCCCCATAGCATCCTGTGGAGAAGGAGTTAACTAAATTGATTAAGTGTAGCTACTTCTTAGGAACAAGCTGAGTCCTAAATGCAGGAACAAAAAGTTTTTTAAAATTAACAGCACTGGAGACAGTTGCAAGGCCAGAGGCAGCACTGCCAGCCATGGGACAAGGAGCAGGCAGTCAAAGTCAGCGCAGATATACATAGACACAGACACACACACACACATG
>JADRCH010000138.1:5598709-5699583 GCA_019843965.1 Rhynchomys soricoides | reverse complement strand
ACGGACACGGACACAAGGACACTTCCACCCCCACCCAAACCAACCAACCAAACAAAAATACAGTAGTAATACAATAGAGCTGTGTGCTGGAGTTAAGCCCAAATATAGCCATGGGCTGAGATGTCACTGCTTTAGATACCTGGCCCAGGTTTCAAAGGCCAGTGGGAGGCCCCTGGGTCTCCTGGTACTCAGTGTGGGATGTATCTGGATTTCCCACTGGGGGTTGATTGTGTCTCTATCACCTGTGCTAGTGATCTCATTTGGAAACAGGCTCTGTGCAGACCTATCAAGTGTGAAGATGAGGTTATGTGAGGGCAGAGATGGTGAACTCTTTCCAGCACCCAGGGTGAGGCAGTATGCCCTGCCCCCAGCTACTCCAAAGGAGGCGTACCCCACCCCACCCCACCCCAACCACTCCCCTTTCATCTTCACTGAGCTCAGATGTCCTCAGGTATTCTCAGTAGAGATGCTTTCTTGGCCAGTTAACGTTTAGATGTCACATTTAGATTTTAGTATAATCACATATACATAGCCTAGTTTAATTACATGTACCTTTCCCAAAGCCATCATGCTACAGATTGACACAGGTAACAAGGGGAAGCAGTACAAGCTTGAATCCTGGGTCCTACCTCTGCTCCTGATGAGGGACTATTCCATATGTGAACATCCTCAGAAGAGATCCTCAGAAGTGTTCAGAAAAATATGTTTTAAAGGTTATATACACATACAAATGTCTGAGTGTGTTTGTATATACCAGGGCAGTGGCTGCAGAGGCCAGAAGAGGGTGTCAGATCCCCTAAAGTTGAAATTATAGTAGTTGTAAGTTATCCTATGTGGGTGCTGGGAACTGAATTCAGGTCCTAGGCAAGAACAGTATGTGTTCTAAACTGGCCCCTAAGATTTTAATAAGCTCAACTCTCCCTTGGTCTATGATGGATACTATTGCCTGCTGAAACTGGATAACCCTTGGCTCTAATATCTTTCCCTTGCGTGGCTGAGTTCCAAGTAGAACAAGACTGTGTCATCCCATGTCTCATGGGACAGGGACAGGGATGTCCATGTCCTGAACTGAGTCAGCAGAGGCAGGACCTAGAGGCATCTTGGAAGGACTGACAGAATAAGTGGGAGGGCATCCTCTCCTCCTGTGCCTTCCCCCAAAGGCTCTGAGATCCCCAGGCAGATGTCCCCTCTGCTCCAGGTACACTGCTACAGAAAAGGCTGGCTACTATGTATCAGGCATTCGTGGGGATCAAGGGTCTCGGGGAGGTAGAGCATGTGAGATCTTTGGTCCCCTACAACCCAGCTCCTCCTATGGACTCCTCCTCCTTCCAGCCTGAAGCACAGGTCTTGGGGGTTGGGGAAACCCAGGAGGGCTTCTGGGACAGAAAGGAGGCTAAGGCACTCAAGAATGGAGGCAGGGAGCTGGGATACCTGCTCTGCCTTGGGAGAAACAGTGTGCTACACTCCTTGTTGGCTATGGGGAAGCCTCTAGAGCAGGGTCAGCCTACAGCCAGTGTTTGTCAGTGTTTGTCTCTTCAAAACCCAGAAGCATCCAAACGTTGATCTTGGTTTTAGACAGAGGTCTGTATTTGAGAAGTAGTTCCCTTTAGGCGTTTGTCCCAAGGGAGTCTCATAGGACAATCTAATATGACAATCCTTTGAAATGTATCCCTACAGCACTCATATCAAATACATGTCTATCTCAATGTAATAATTTCTATTGCTTTGAAGATACTAAAGTAGACATTAAAGGGAAGCTACATCTTAAAGGATCAGATTAGATCCAGGAACCAGGGTCATGATTCTGTCAAGTTTATTTTTTTTTTTTTTCTTGGCAGAATTTCAAGCTCAGTTTCTCTCTTTGTTTTCTAATCAGTGCTGAACTCGGGTCTTCAGAGAGGGAAGGAAGCTTTGCTCTTCAGAGGCAGCCATGGGAGAAAGAACAAATTAGCATGAAAGGCCAGGTGATTCAATGAATATTCATATGGGCAATTTAATCAGTGTCTGTTCATTATTCCCCTTTCCAATTGAAGCTGGATCAGAATATGAATAGAGAAAATGTTGACTTTCATTCCTTCTAACATTCAGTCTCCACCAACAGCCTCCAGCATTTGGCTTTCTGTGTGCCTGGAGATGACCTAACTCAAACCTCAGGATTCATTTCTGGTGCAGCAAACACCCTAAGAGCTTGAACTGATTTCACAGGTACCTGTGTTCTTGCTGTATTACATTTTAAGTGGATGAGACAGCACAGTTTTCCAGAATGTTGCCCTTTACCCCTAAAAATAACAAAATTGTTTGAATCTGTGGATGATGTGGACTTGGGTGTTGGAGGTCGTCATGACATCCCAGACTCACAGGGTTGTCTCTTGGAATTCCACTAGGCTCTGGAAGGTCACAGTGACAGCTGCTGGGTGTAAGGATGGGTTCAAGTGGTTTTGGAGGTAATGGTGGCTTCTTGACTGTCAGAGATGGTATGAGCTGAGGTAATGGGGAGGAAGTTAGCTGAGAGCTCATGGTGGTCAGTGTCTCAATAGACCAGTTTCTCAAACCCTGAGTCAAGGAAGTGCAGACATCTATATTTGTGTGAGAGAGCCTGACTCCACAGCAGTAAAGGAGGTGGAGCTGGATGCAGAGACCATCTCTTCTGACAGTGAAAAAGTAAAATCCAGAGTTAATGGGGCTTGAGATTACTGGGGGTGGGGTGGGGGGGAATGAGCAAGTGGCCAGTGTCTGGCGTTACAGAAGGATAGACCTTCTACTTGACAGACTAACATCCAGAAATGAATACAAAGTTAATTAGAAGACTATAATAGTGAAAAATTAGAAGCAATTAACTGCTCAATAATAAGACATGGGGCAAGTGATATTATGGGATATCAATAGGTTAGCAACTGGAGACATTAAAGACAAGCTGAAGCTTTCCACAGGACAATCTGTGTTGCAGGAATGAAGTTCAACCCTGCCCCCAGGTGTCTGTGGAAGGGCAAAGGACAGCAATCGAGCAGGAAGTTAGACTCCTGGTGTCCAGGGAATGGGCAGTGGAGGCTGACTCACTTTTTGGGTATGGAAGCACAAAGTAAGGAGTGACAAGAAACATGTGCTGAGTTCCCAGGCACGTTAAGAAATCAAACAGGAACAGGTGGCCTTCCAGCCAGAGTCTGCCAATCCTGGGCCAAAATTCCTGTGGAATGTCAGTAGATTCTCTCTTTGATTGCTTCTTTGGGCTTTTCTGAGTCTTTGGAGTGTTTGTCAGTGAATGTTTGTTACATTCACGGCTCTCTCTAAAAGCAATAAATGTTGTATTGAAGAGATACCCAGTGTGTACACGTCTCCCATCTCATGTCTGTTTGACACTTGAAAGTGTACAATTTGGCAGGTCAGTGTGTCTTTTGACCTCATCCTACAGCCTTCTTTGTCTAAGTGTTCCATGCTGGCTCCTAGGTGCAGCTTCTTGCTTGATTCCCTTGAATCATTTTCTCCAGGCTGCACTCAGTCTTCATGGCGCAAAGCTCAGCTTCTCAAAACCAAGAACTCTAAGAGTTTATAAAAGAGTAATGTTGCATTGAAGCATTAGTAGCCAGGCTGTTACAGTCAGAGCAGAAGGGAGATTAATGAGGTACCAGCTTAACATATGTCTCAGGAAAAGAACAGTCATTTACTTTCTAACTTGGTGGAACTTGTAGCTGCTCCCGATTTGCAAGAATATTTTGCAACATGATTCTTTTTGCTCTCTAAGTAGCTGATTAAAATCAACCAATAGAATCAGCCCACGGATAGGGAGGAATGCTCAGAGGTGGGGTCTCCATCTTAGGGAAAGCCCAGGAGTGCAACGTCTGCTAGAAAGAGTATTTTGGCTATAGAGCTGGAATCTGCCAATGGCAGTTTGGCACCACCTCCCAGAACCCTACACAATATCTCCCTCCTTTCTGGGTAAAAGGTGAGCCCTCTGTATGGTGGCTTTAGAGTGAGCCCACAAAGTCATGGAGACCCCTCCCTTCAAAGGTGGAGCTCCATTTTGTCTCTTTTACTGTCACCCAATCTTGACATCATCCTTCAAAACAGTATAACCTAGGCACTTCTGAGGTCACAAAGTCGATGAGCTCTTTGCCCATTGGGCTCTTTGTTTCCTTTATTGATCTGAGGGGAAATCATATCTTCAAGATAAAATAATTAACAAACTACAAAAGTGCAAATCTCCCCAATCTGTGCTTTGATTAAATCTAAATTACTTTATTGTATTTCCTGTGATAACAAAGAGTTATTTGATAAGGTCATATTTGTTATTCTTTTCACTCACTATTTGTGTTTTTCTGCCCTCCCCTATTACTCATTAGAAAATTCCTCTTTTTCTTTCCCCCTCTAATTTGCTTCCACTATGGGGTTTGATCCACGTAGAGTTCACATTTGTTCTTGATGAGAATGAGAGCATGGGTTCCAACCTGTGGAAGGCTCCAAACCATGGAGTCATATATGTGATACTGAGCAGCCCTTCTCTTCCCTTTGGCTTGCTTCTTCTTCAATAACACCATCTCCTGTGCATGTCCATGGCTATGCTTATGGATCTCTGACCTGGTGTTCAGCCTGGCCTGCTATAACACAGCATGTTTCCTGTGGCCAGAGTCCCCAAAAGACTATCCACTCTGGTAATTTTCCAGAATTCTTTGGCTTTCCTAGAATTTCATATTTTGCATAAATTTTATTTTTTAAATTAAATTTATTTTTAACTGATCTATAAAAACATAGTATTGTATATGTTAATAGGGCCACAAGCTCGTGAATCTTTGAATGTGTTTTACAAGTTTGATAAAAATAATCTCTTGGGGTTTTGATTGGAATTGCTTTGCATTTATAGATTAACTTGGAGAGAACTGGATCTTTATGTAACATGTCTCCCTGCTCGTCCAGTCTGTATGACTCTCCACTTACTCACCTTTGATGTCCTTGAGTAATGTCACACCCTCTTCAAGCATCTTAGACCTCTTATGTTAGATTTAATCTGAGACAGTGTTTAGTTCCTTTATTCTCCTGTCATTGTGACTGGAAATCTTTCATAAATCACAATTTTCTAATTAGCTATTAACCAGTGTGGAACAAGGCTTTGATTTTTGTGTTGAGCTTGTAAGCATATCCTTGCTGAACCTTCTTATTAGTTCTAATTATAAATTTTCTTTCATCTTTCTTTGAATGCAGCCATAAAAATTTGCCAATGATTATCCCATCTTTTACAGTCTGTGTACTTCATTTATTTTAAATTAACATATTGCCTTGGCAGGGGTTCTGGCAATGTGCTGTTGGGCAGCCTCATATTGTTTCCTTAATAGACGGACCTAGTGCCTCTGAAATGGCTTCTGGCTAGGTCTTAAATAGCAGAAGGGTTTGGACGGTACACCTCAGGATACTCCCTAGGGAGCAAGCCCCAGAATCCTCTTGTCTCTACCTCCCCAGTGCTGGGATTACAGGTGTGTGCCACCACACCAGGATGTTTTGTGTGAGTTCTGGAGATGGAGCATTTTACCAACTGAGCTCTTCCAGAAGATATAGGGCATAGAACCCAGGAAGGAAGGAGAAAAGTCTGAGAACACCAGAGATAACCAGGGACCACAGCATTTAGGATGGGGCTTTGTCTTTAGAGCAATGTGAAAATACTTCTAGGACTATCAAGTGGAGACGCAAGATAGTTCTCTCTCACTGGCCCGAAACTCTCTAGGCGCGGCTAGGGATCCTCCTTTTTCTTTTTTGTAAAAGCAAGCATTTTTTCACCAACTGAGCTCTCTCCTAGCCCCAGCTTCAAATACATTTAAACAAGATATTCTCACTTTCCCAGACATACCAGTTCATTGTGTGACATGGAAGTTAAAATAATAAGCGTTTCAGAAATTGTACCACTGCTCAAAACATCCTAATGAATGAAAACATCCTCATTTTAGAAAAGGAACTGTGGTAAGAGCTGTGGCAAGCATGCTGGTCAGGAGCAAGGCTGGGATGTGCCTGTTTCTTCATTGCTCTTCAGTTGTGTACTAGGTGTCTTAATGTGAACAAGAAGAGGAAATGAAAGCAGGGAGATTGGAAAGCAAGAAAGAAAACTGTCTTTGTTTATGGATGATGTGATGGACTATGTAGAAAGTGCTCAGGAATTGACTAAAACAACTGTCCTGTGGCCAATGAACAGTTCCAGCAGGGTTCCAAGGGAGAAGTCAATGTACCAAGAAGTCAACTGGGTACTAGCAGAAACAACTGAATCTTTTTTACTTTCTCTCTTTCTCCACTCATATATTACATCTGGACTAGAGTTTACCCTCCCTCCATTCCCCCCAGCCTCTCCCCCATCCCCTCTCCTCCAGATCCACTCCTCACCTCCTCTCAGAAAAAAAGCAGGCCTCCCAGGGACATTAGCCAAACACAGCATAACAAGCTACAATAAAACCAGGCACATCAGGGGGAGGAGAGGCCCTTGGGCCAGTGGGTGTTAGATGCCCCAATATAGAAGAATGCCAAGGAGGGAAGACGAGAGTGGGTGGGTGGGTGGGTGGGGGAATAACCCCATAGAGGCAGGGGAGGAGGGAGGGAATAGGGAGGTTCCAAAGGGGAGATCTTGAAAGGGGGAAACATTTGAAATGCAAATAAAGTGTATATATATAAATAAATAAATAAATAAAAGGCCAGGTACATAGCATAACATCAAGGGTGGATGAGGTAATCCAGTAGGAGGAAAAGGGTTCCACAAATATGTAAAAGAGTCAGGGACAGCCTCTGCTCCCATCAGGATTCCCATAAGAACACCAAAGTACTCAGCCATAACATACATGCAGAGGACCTAGGTCAGACCTCTACAGTTTCCCTGATCTCTTCGAGTCCCAGTCAGTTGATTCTGTAGGCTGTGCTCTCCTGGTATCCCTGACCCTTCTGGTTCCTTCAATCCTTCCTCCCCCTTCTCTGCAGGAATCTTTGAGCTCCACCTAATGTTTGGTTGTGGGATTCTGTATCTGCTCCCACCTGTTGCTGGATGAAGTCTCTCTGGTCTCTTTGATGATGATTCTGCTTAGTTCCACTCCCAGAATACTCTGCAGGCAGGAAAAAGTGCAGGTCGAAGGTTTTGTGGCTGGGTTGGTGTCCCAATCCCTCCACTCGAGGCCTTGCTTGGTTACAGAAGATGAATAATTCAGCCTCTGAGGTACAACTGAATTGTAAAGCTCAAAACACATTACAGTTTACATGACACTAAAAATGAACTCCATAAGTATAAGTCTAACAAAATATGTGAAGAGAACTACAAAAATGCCATGGGTGATGTCAAAGGAGAGCTAAATACATGGAGATATATCCAATTGTTTACCATGGGGCGACACATCAGCATGGGAGGACATATTCCATGTTTGTCACAGGGAATCATGTCCCATAACCTGTGTTTACCATGGACAGACACATTTTACCACAAGGAGACATATCACCATAAGAGACATATCTTACATTCACTGTGGGAAGACACATCCCATATTCGTCACAGAGGGTCATATCCCAGATTCTTCGTGGGGAGGCATATCACATGTTCACAGAGAGCAATATTCAATGCTTACCATGGAGAAACATAACCCTTGTTCACAATGGAAAATTCCATTCCATGTTTACCATAGGGGGACTTATCCCATGGTTATCACAGAGAGACATATCCCATAGATAGGAAGACTCAATACTGTCAAAACATTTCTTTCCAACTTTGTTCATAGATACAATGTAATTCCTATCAATATCCCTGGAAGGTTTTGTTTGTTTGTGGTTTTTATATTTGATATGGGATATTGACAAACAGATTAAACCATGTATATGGAAGGGAAAATAATCCAAGTAGTAAGCGCCATATAACATGGAGGAAGAAGAAAGTCAAAGACTGATGTTAGCTGACTTCAAACTTAATGAAGACCCACAGTGATGATGGCTGTGGTATTTTTAAAACTGCACAAATAAGTTAGAGAAATGGAATAGAGAACCCAAAAATAGACCCACACTGATCATTGACAAAGCAACAAAAGCAACCAAAGAGAGAAGGATAACCTTCCGAGTAAATGTTGCTAGGGCAACTGGATATTCGTGTGAGAGATGTGATTCCAGGTGCAGACCTAGTACTATTCCCCAAAATGAAGTCAGATGAAAATATTCAACTTGGAGCTCCCAGATGTTGATGGACCAAAGCCTTGATGATCTTGGGTGTGCAGATGATTCTTTAGACACAGGATTGAGGTCATAATTCACAAAAGAACCAACAAGTGAAGACACTGACTCTACAGAAGACAATGCCAAGAAAATGATAAATTAATTCAAAGTCTTGGAGAAAATATTTACCCAAGGCACATCTGTGAGTTAGAAAGACTTGATTGTATAACTTGATTGTACAACTTGCCCAAGTTGATTGGGCAACTTGAGGGGAAGGCAGTAACCAGTGGAGGGGGCATAAGAGGGTGATGGGGGACGGAAGACAATTAAAGTTCACTGTAAACATGACTGAAACCAATACAAAGAAACACATTCTGTACAACTAGTGAATACTTTGAAAAAGGGAAGATGAGATGGACCTTCCTTCACTGATACAACCCCCACCCCACATAGAACTGGAGTGATGTCTATGGACTTTTAAAGACTCGTGAAGTTCCCCTTTCATTTCCCTCTTCCGGGAGTCAGACATTAAAGACTAGAACATCCAAAAGGAACTTCAAATGAGAAGAACATTTGCTGTGCATGCTTATGCCAATGTGTAGGTTCAGAAAATTCTCCAGAGACCCCAAGTTAACACCCTAGAGTGATTCTTAGCATGGAGATTGCCCACGACTACAGCACCCCAAACCAACCAGACAAAACAAGCAGCCCATTGTGGAGGAGGCAGGAATATGATGTTTAGGAATATCACATGATTAATTAAGCTATCCAAATTTCAACAACCACAGCATACAAAGAAACAGGACTACATAGTCCTTTCAGAGAAAGGAGAAAAAACCAAACATGTGGTACCTTTCTCGGTCAGCTATGCTAAAGACAAGTTTAAAAACCCATCTCATGGTTGCAGCTGCAGCTTGGTTATGAAATACTTGCTTACTGCACTGTTCCCCAAGTTTGGGTTTGGTCCCTAGTAATACACATATGTGCACATACCCACCCCCAAGAAACACACAAATAAAAATAAACATTTAAAATAAAATTTAAAAGATAACTGATGAAGGACTCATCCAAAATACCCTGAAACTTTAAAAGATTCAGCAATAAGTAAAAAGTCAACTGATTAAAATAACAGGCCAAATGTCTGAATCATCCCTCCCCAAGAATGGTTTTTAGATTGCAAATAAGCAAATGCAAAGGTACCAGACATCTGTATCATCACAAGAACAAATATTTAAGCAATGGGATAATACTGCATGCAGCCCACATCAAGTGCAAATGAGGAAGTGGGGTAGAAGGGAGACTCACTCCATGCTGTAGGGAGTGTGGAACGGTCCTGTTGAACATAGCTCCGTGGTTTCTTAGAAAACTAACATTGCCTTAAGATCCAGTGATAGAACCTCTTGGTATTGTCCCAAAGGAGTTGATAAGTCATAGGATGTTCAGGCAGCCAGACTTTGGAAACAACTGAAGGTCACTTCAGTGTTGGAGGATGAATGGATAGATAAACTGTGGACAGGCAGTGAGGGAATATCATTCCATAGCAAAAGATATGGACTGTCAAGAGTCAAGAGAGGAGAGAAAGTGAAACATTCATCAGGAAATGCTCCCAGCTGTGTGATTCTAACTATGATATTCTGGATGTAGTAGAGGTATGGTCAGTTTCTGCCAAGAGTCAGGGATAAGGGATGAAGAGGAGGGTTACTGGAGGACTTAAAAATACTTATTTTAATTATGTGTGTATGGGTGTGTGTCTGTCTGTGGTATATACATATATATTCATGGAGGCCAGATGCATGGGATCCTTTTGGAGCTGAACTTACAGAGAGTTGTGGGCCACTCCATGTGGGTGATGGGAACAGAATTCTGGTCCTATTGAAGAGCAGAAACTTCTCAGAAGTGCTGAGCCATCTTTCCAGCTCCACACTGGGGAATTTTTAAAGACTCAGTATAGGATTGTAATTGTGAATACATGTCACAATACATTGTCAAACACATGGAACACAAGAGTAGATGCTGCCGGGAGCTGTGGACTCTGCGTGGTAGCCAGGCATCAGCACAGGCTCAGTTTCAGCAAACACACTGTGCAGGTCAGGACCATGAATGTGTCAAGAAAAACTTTCAATTATTCTCTGGACCTAAAGTCACTATAGACATTGTACTTCATTAATAAAAAAGAATTCCAGAAAAAATTATGTAAATGTTATGGACTTTGTAAAATTACTTTAAAGCTATCTGTCATTCACACTTATACCCTGTGGCCTTTCCTGGGTGTCCTCCAGCCACTTGTCCTCTAGGTGGAAAGGCCCCCCCCCAGTCTGCAGGAGAGTAATTGAAAGGCTTTATTTACACTCCATTTTCCTTGATGACTGCCCTGTGTTTTTTTTTAGAACCCCTGAAATAATACAGACAAATTAATTAAGATGACAAGCTGAGCATGAATATTACATTGCCTTTGTGGCATCCTGATTTGGATAGACCACTGTAATTTGAATGCACTGCATTCCAATCCCAGGAATACTTTTGCAGTCTATAAGAAGGGGAGCTATGGCTTTGGGATACATTCTGTCTCAGAAAGTAGACTCTGCCTTGATTGAGTCCCGGAGGCATGTTGAGGAGACCAGGGTCTACCTTTTCTTTGACCCAAGAGCAGTCCCAGTTCCTATAAGAAAGGAAAGGGACAAAGATATCAGCTTCCAGGCTCCAGCCTAGGCCTTCTTCTGGGGACTTAGCATCAATAGACACATGTAGAGGTTTCAGTAAGGGTCATGGGACCTATCTCTACCTCTCGAGAATTACAGTGAGAGAAGGAAAGGCTGAAAAGGTTTTTGGAGAATGGGCTTTGAAGACTCACGGCATATCTCTGTTCCTCTCAAAGGGATGCCATCTGAAGCCATTTAGAGATACCTGTGAAATGAATAGATTAAAAGGATGTGTTTCCTTACTATGGCTCTGCCCCAGAATGAAGGTCCTTGTGTGTGTGTGTGTGTGTGTGTGTGTGTGTGTGTGTGTGTGTATGTGTGTGTGTTGAGGTTGGAATCAACCTCAAGTGTCATTTGTCAAAAGCCAGCCATCTTGGTTTTTGAACTACTCCTTGGCCTAGAGCTTGCTTATTGATTGGCTAGGCTAGTTAGTTGGTGAACACCAGTAAATCTTGTTTCTACCTCCCCAGAACTGGAATTGTAAGTGTGTGCCACTGTGCAGGGCTATTTTGCATGATTTGTTCAGATTCCTGTCTTGTTTGGTCCAGGAAATGTACTCAGGCTTTCCAGAACTTTCTAGTGATAGGCCAGGTAGCAGGCTGGTGTTGTGTAGTCCTCAAGACACACACTGAACTCCCTCTGGTCACCTACCTTGATGCCTTCTTCAATCCAAAAGACCAGGCTGGGTCTGCTCCTCCATATTGGCCTGTAACCTTCATCTGTCCTATAGTCTATCAGCAGAGTGAGCCTTGGTGACTTGATCTTCAGCTCTACTGGTCTACATCTCCCTGGCCACCTGCAAATCACCTAACTATAGTTCTTCTTGTACAAGGAGTTTTGGGTTCCCAATTTTGTTCATGTCAGTTTCTGGGCTCCTGGAACTCTCTGAAATGTTTGTTTTAGCCAGGCATGGTGGTTAACACTTATAACCCCAGCTTTAGAAATGTTGAGACTGGAAGCTTTTTCAACTTTGAGGTTAACCCAAATTAGTAGTGGTTAACACTTATAACCTCAGCTTTAGAATTGTTGAGACTGGAAGCTTCTTCAACTTTGAGACAAACCCAGTTATATAATGTTCCAGACCAGTGTGGGCTACAGAGTGAATTATTGTCTTAAAAAATGTGGTCTTTGCTTTGTGGTCAAGTAAGATAAATAAAATCGTTGATATCAGTTGTCAATGTGATGAGATCTAGAATCACTCATGAGAAAGGTCTCTGGACATGCACACTTGTAGTGGGATTATCTTGATTGGGATAATTGAGGTGGGAAGACCTGTCTACCATGGGTGGCACCATTCCCTGGGCTAGGATCTTAGCCTGTATGAAACGGAGAAAGTGAACTGAGAATAAACATTGACTCTGCCCTGCATTCTAATACAAGCAGCTACCTCAAGCTCCTGTGAGTTGTGAGCCAAAATAAACCCATCTTTCCTTAAATCATTTTGCCTGAGTATTTTATCATAGCAGGAAAAAGTAACTGTTACAGAAAATTAGTGCCAGGAAGTAGGGCCTTTGCTGTGATAAGTCTGAATATATGCTTCTTAGACCACTGGAATTGGTTTGAGGAGGAATGTGGAAGAATACTTTGGGCTAAAAAGCTTGAATATTGTAAGCTGACCTTAGTGGGCCATTTTGATTGAAGCTTGGAAGATGTAAATGTTAAAAGAAATGTGGACTGCGGTTGCCCAGCTCATGAGGCTTCAGAAGGGAACAAGAACTCTATTGGGAATGGGGCATGTCCACTGTGGGTGCCACCATTCACTGGGCTAGGATCCTAGACTGTATACAAAGGAGAAAGAGCTGAATTCAAGCATTCATCAAATTGATAATTTGATAATCATGATTCAGTCCTGCCTACTACACACTTCCTACTTGCGTCTTTTGCTGAGCTCACTGAGGATTACCCTCTATCTCACCCACCCAAACAACATGTCTGAGCTCCCTGCTTTGGTCACAGGGGGCTGAATGGCTGCAGCATGCTATGACACTAGTGCCCCACATGTCAAGGTGCTCTGTTTGCCTTTACTATTGTGTTTGGGGTGCACACTGTGGCAACAGCTTTTGGCTTCTGAGACAGTCTTCTATTTTGTCAGCAGAACTGAAAAACATCATCATGGAAAACAAGAGGCATTTTCAGTTCTTAAATTAGAGAATTTATGCTAATAAATCACGGGTATCTACTCTAATAACCATTGAAGAAAATGATAATATGATTTAATCTTAAAATATTTCTAACATAATATTATAAAAATTATATTTCAGCTAATATCTGAGTTAGCCTGTTGTGAATGTATGCAAATATCTCAAGAAATATTAATATATACTGCCAGTTTTAGCTAATTAAAGAAATAGTTTTGGGAGGAGCAGCCTCTTGATAATTTAATCACTGTTCGTTCTTCCCAGATAATTGTGGTATTTGTTATTAAGTTATTTTTGATTTTCCAAGGAATGAGAAATCTGATATTATCTTTTACCGTGTGAGGCAAAAATTAAATTTTATTTAATTGTGAAAATGATTCTGTTCTGAATACTGATAGGCCCCCACCAGGAGCTACCTCACCCTGGAGCTGTTCCCTTTTCATTTAGAGGCCACCTCTCTGGTGGCTGGGGTCTCAGAGGGCTCTGTGGTCAGCAATACACAGGTGAGTCATAGGACAAGAGGCCTCTGGGAAGGGACTCCTTGTGTGCATGCCTTATGAATAATTTAAAAATGGCATTAATTACAACATTATTCTTAAATGAAAAAGTGGAATGGCCTCAAGTGCAGAATGATAACAGGGTAGTCAAGTAAATGACCCTGTGTCCATCCTACTGGTCCTTGTCACCAAGGGGGAGTGGACTTCAGAGTTCCTCATGCTACTGTTCTGACTGTAAAGGGATACAAACAGAAGACAGAGTTAGTTATGTCAGCATGGTCCAAAAGTCCTTTGTGAGAGGCTGGGGAGATGGCTTGGTCAGTGAAGTGCTTGCTACTCAAGCATAGGGATATGAACACAGTTCCCCAGCACCCATGTAAAAAATGCCAGGCCAGATGGTGTGATCTCGAAATCCCAGCGGCAGAGACACTGTGATCCTGGGGATTCACTGGCCAGCCAGCCTACTCAAATTAGTGAGCTTTGAGGAAGATGGCTCCTGAAGAATGACACCTGAGGCACTGCCCTGGCCTCCACAGGTACACACATGCATGCCTACATGTGCTAAAACTAAAAGTTGACACAAAACAATGCTAAGCAGTTCTTCCAGAGTGGTGGGATGACATGGGATTGTTACCTTCTTGTTTGTTGTTTCTGTGGCAGCTCCTCACATGACATATGACCAGTCATTTTAGCTGAGTGAACCAGGGTAAGTGCTCACTAGACAAGGGTGTTTGGGTATCTCCAATATCAGTATAGGAAGGGGCTAGTTTTAGAGCTTGGGTCCATTTCCCAAGGATGTTCTTTGAAGGAAGGTGTTGGAAACATGCCCTGGCCCAGTGGAATGAAGCTCCACGTGTCTGTCCCCGGGTGCTGTGGCTCTGGGTGGGACAGGACACTCGAGAAGTGACTGCACATCTTTCCACACAGTCCGATGGGCAGGTGGGGGCTGTGGGAAGCCTCTGCGGGCCCTGCCCATGGGTGGGGGAGGGGATCATTCCTGGGAACGTGTGGCAGCCTTCTCCTTGGGTTCTCTAGCCCGGGTCACTGAAGTTGCCACAGGGTGCTGCAGATGGGCTAGCTAGAGTGAAGCTGGGGTTCCCGTTGGGACCGGGTCTCAGCAGCTTTGGGTTCCGGGCATACTGCTTAGTCTTGGGTGAACGGGTATCTTCTGGGAGTGCTGAGATTCCCATGGCGGGTCTAGATGAAGAGACAGTCCATAATTCCTAGACGTTTATTTTCATCATGTAGAGAATGGCATGGATGTAACTATACCCCCGCCTCTCTGGGAGAGGCAAGGCAGATATAGTAACTGGGAAGGGGTGTGGCTAAGCCTCTAGGTGTCTCACTAACATGGGGATGGTTTGGGGCTGTGTGGCCATTCCTCTACCTGGGGCATGATATGTGACCGTGGCTGGAGCCAAAAAGCCTCCGGGAGCCTTGGCATAACGTTTCCGGTGCCTTGCGAATTACTTTGCGGGGTCTCCCAGAATTTGCCTGTGCTCAACCAGTGAGCAGCCTCAAGCAGCCAGACTGCTTGCCAGGAAGGGGAGGAGAAAATATGACATCTCCAGAGGAGGTGGACAGAGCATCAGTTGCCCACAACTTTGGGACACGGCCCAGTCCCTCTCAGCCAAGATGTCCTTCCTTATCCCACCACATTGATATCAGGGAGACTCAGAAATACAGTCTGGTCAATAAATCTTTTGTTTCTATTTTCTAAATCTTTCTGCAGTAGGTACCACTTTGTGGCAATATTTTTTTGCTGTGAATTAAAATTTCATATTGTTGATAACTACCATGCCAAGACCTGTGACTTGTGGGTGAGAAAGGACTTGTAATTGCCCGTGTGAGGCTGGGCTTTGCCCAGAGCTCCTCTTGTCCTGCTCCAGGGCTTTTCTGGTTGACAGGGAGGCCACAGAGTCTCCCATATCAGTTTCTCATGAACATTTATTATATGAGGTTATAGCCGTAAATATGTCTATTTCCTTGCCAGGCTGCAGGTTTATTTTGGGCAGGAATTGTACCTTGATTTTTTTTTTTCAAGGATGCAGGATCTGGTCTAATGCCAGTCCAGCCCCATGATAAATAATGACTGTATGGAGCCAAATTGACTAGTGTGTCTAGTAACTATGTAAAATAAGTTTTCATGTGAATGAACAAGCAGATAAATGTTTTTGGAAACATATATTCATGTTAATCTTCTATCAATTATAATCTAGCATTATAGATCAAACAAAACAGAATGGAGGTACACTGAGATCAGGACACCTCATAATGGCCAACAGCCTCCAGTTCTCTCTCCGTGATCAGGGTCTGTGGATGTGTAGGCAGCAAAGCAGATGTCTTTCTTCTGTACCACACTCCCTTAAATGCACCTGGAGAATTTCCTGAATAAGAAAGTGTTTAGGGCCGTTGAGATAGCTTTGCCTGAAAAGGCACTTACCACTCAAGCCTAGTAATTTGAGACTGATACCTGGAGTCCATGTAAAGATGAAAAGAGAGGACCAGCTCCATAGAGTTGTCCTCTGACCTCCACATGAGGACTATGGTACATGCACTTCCAGTTATAAATAGAATAAAAATGTGTACATGTTCTTGGGGGGAACACAGTAGGTGATGGCTCAGAGTTGTACTCAGCATACAGTAGGGCTACTATTGTAGCTGAGGGACCAAATGGCTGACTCATGAGTGTGCATGAAGAATAAGCTGGAGAAGAAAGAAAGTGTCCAGCTCATACCAGCTGAGGGGTGCTGGGAGTGGAGGGACCTGGCAGTTGGAGTACAGCTCTACCCACAAGAAAGGACTGGTCAGATTTTCCCACGGAGCCCAGGATGCAACTACTACCTGTATCAAAGGTCAGGGTAGGTCCAATATGGTGTTTTTCTGTGATCTCTCAGAGGTGAGCTGTATGCTGCATGGGGACCTCAGACTCTCTCACTCAGATGCAGATTCACTGAAGGAATTCTAGTAATGGCAGTGGTCAAGGAGAGCATATAATTCCCTCAGTGAACCCACATCTGAGCGCTGTTTCTGAAGTGCATGGTGTCTTCAGCAATAGGGACTTAACTTTCATTTCTGGTGGGTAACTAAGGGCAATAGAAATTGGCTGCATGTTTTGGAAGTTTCTTAGTCAGACCTGGCCAACAACTCAATAGAGGGCTTATTATGTTTGGTATGGGGGTTTTCATTAGGTGGCCTTTAGCTCTTGGATTGAGAGAGACTACATCAGATGAGTATATCTTGATCATGTGAGGACCTTTTGTTACACTGAGAAGTTGAGCAGTTGGTAGGGAGCCTGGCTCAAAGATGCTCTGCAGGATGGAAGAGGAGACTCAGGTGAACTGAGAGGGGGTTCAGATGAGCTGAGAGGCTTCTGGAAGAAAGAAAGGATACCATTCCATTTAAAAAGCAGAGAGAGGAGGTGTTCAGTTTTGTAGTTGGTAAGAATCCTACAAAACATTGGCCAGGATCTACTTCTTCACTCTGAAGACAATGAATGTGTGCAAGGCCATGTTGATGAATTCCTAATTTTCTGCTGGAAGTAAACAACTATTGCTTCTAAGTCCATTGACTGCCTGTGTCCTCATTGCTGTGGGGAAAAAAAATCAAGCCCACCAAGTACTAATGTGGCAAATTCAAGAGAAAGAAAGGTTGTCTTGTTCTTCTAAAACAGTACAAAGTCCCCAGAAACAGTCAGTACAGCAAAGATGTCCTCACTCCTGTCCTTCAGAGGCTTCCACAAGGTTGAAAACTCAATGGGTGAGTTTGTCTCTTTCTGATGTTGATGACCAGCCCCATAGAGCCCCAGAGTGCTGAATCTTGAGAAGATCAATAGTCAGGCTTCAAACAGAGCCAGCCAATACATCCTGTCTTCCTGCACCTCCTTCTCTGGTTCTTGGCTGGGTGTTTCTGCCTCAGAGACCATCTACAATGTACGGACACTTTTGGTGGTCAGAGTTGGGAGATACTCTTAGCATATAGTGGGTGGACATATAGTGGACACTGCTAATTTTCAGCCCTACAACCCCGAGAGTGAACTGGATCCTGAAAACCTGAGGCCAGTCCAGGCTAGATTTCTACCTGAAATAAGACTCTTTCAAAACTAAACAGTGTCACATGATTTCCATGCCAAGATGTGTGTGTGTGTGTGTGTGTATGTGTGTGTGTGTGTGTGTGTCTATTTGAAGTCCACACTGTGCCATTCCTCAGGCAGTATAGCAATAGCTCACATCTGCCTGGTGCATCTTAGTTCACACATAGCTTACATCTGCTTGTAAGTCTCAGAATGGGAATTCCTCACAAAACCTCAGGTCCTCTGTCACAGATGAGAACATATAAACCTTGTAGTCAAACAACTGTCTTGAGTACAGAAGAGAGCTCAGTGAGGATTCTCTGGAGAATAATGGAGTCTTCTTCTGAGGCTGTCACTTAGGCATTGGAGGGAGACGAAGTAGTCCCTTGCCCAAGCTCACAGAAGGCACCTAGCTGTCTTCCAACCCAGCCACATGTACTTTTTGGCTAAAAATAAAATATCCTCCCAGGAAGGTGACAGCTGAGAATCTACATTCCCAGTTCATGCTGAGCTGCAGTCCTGACATGATGGCCTCAGAAGCTACATTTCTCTGTAGAGATCAAGGGTCTCTAAAATTCACTGCTCTGGAAATGAATCTCATGAGGGGTCAGGTTTGGGACCACTACTTTGTAAAGAGGACAAATCCAGCTGAGATTTGCTGGTTCTGGTCACTGCTTCTATGAAAGGCTTCTTCTCATTTCTTGAATGGATGTGGTAGCATTCAGGGTCTACTGATGCCATTCTGTTCCAGCTTTTGACCTCATCAGCATCGAGCAGCTTGTTCCAAGGAGAAGTGTGGGACTTTGCTGTTGGAGACAGGCTTGGGATAGAGAGTTATGTGTGAGGTTATAAAGTTCTATTGAGTGCTGAGAAATGGATGGTATCTGCTCTTGCAACTGATTGGCCTCACTCACTGCTTGGGAAATTCTATTCAGTAGACACTGAGACATTGACATAGGAATGCATTGGTTCTTGCTTAAGTGAATGGAATCTGACATAGGAAAAAGACACGGATGGGGAGTTATATCCATACAATGCAGTAGCATGTGGGTATGTCCAGAGAGTCTACTCCCTGGGCCCAGATTTACAAGAGCTTTTGATGTTGCTGGTGTCAGGATTCTGGCATGTTGTGTGTGTATATACCTGTGGTTGGGCCCTGGATCCATGGGAGTGCTGTGAGGGTAGGCCAATCTTAGCAATAGGCAAAGACCCCTTGGGTGGATTTGCCTAGGGTCCCCTCAGTTTTAGTGCTGAGAATCTGAGGGATGGGCCACAGAGTTTAGACTCACATCACTCCTCCTGGGGAAAGCCATGGATGCTGGCCACTGGCTCTGTGAACTTGCCTCCCTGGGCACCCCTGGAGAACGATGGCTGTCCTAACACTCAAGTAAGAGTGCTTGTTGTCAAGAGAGCATGTGGGTCAGACAAGAACTTCTCCACAGGATCCTTAGTAGGCTGACTCAGAAGGGGCTGCCAAGAACACTTTGGGATTGGCTTCCCTTAGGAGATCAGCAGGAGCTGGAGAAACCCTGTGTGGTAGTAAGAAGAAGCCAGGTCGAGAAAGACTGGCCTGGCTTGTGTATGACTAATATCCACAACAGGGAGATGGGGGAGCTACAAGGGAGATGGGAGTCCCTGAGTCCCTGGAAGTAGACATGCAACAGGTACTCTGAGTAGACACTGAGACAGGTACTCTTGGCTTTCTCTGAATGATCCTGAGCTGACCTTGGGCATAGATCAGGGACAAGCAGCCATTGGTGAAATCCTGGCTATTTTCCCCCAATAGTTTTCTCTGAGTCAGGTGGCCTGATAGCTCTATGGGTCATGAAAACAGTATTGTCTGTCATCAGGCTAGGTGGTCATCATGAAGGTGCTGAACAGACCAGAGGGATCCAAGGCTCCTGTAGGGTCATAGGGGAGCAGATGGTTGTCCCTCCCCAGTTCACAGATGGTAGACACATTCATGTGCTCATTAGATCACTTTCCTCGTCCTGTACCCTGAGTTTTTGCTGCTTCTGCTCCAATCTGCTCCTAGACTGGAGCCCCTGCCCATGATTCTTATTCCCAACTCCACATACTTGCAGTCTGTGCTATAGGCAGGTGCTGCTCATGGCTGAGAAGGATGAAATGCACCAAAGGGACAATGGCCTGTGTATATTTAGGATACTAAACTCTCCCACAGCCAGCACACCCTATAGTAATAAACCAACAGCCAACACACTATCCTCAACCTTTAGCTGTCAATAACTATTGGAGGAAAATGGCCAGGATTTCACCAATGGCTGCTTGTCCCTGATCTATGCCCAAGGTCAGCTCAGACTCATTCAGAGAAAGCCAAGAGTACCTGCTTCAGTGTCTACTCAGGGTGCCTGTTGTACGTCTACTTCCAGGGACTCAGGGACACCCATCTCCCTTATAGCTCCTCCATCTCCCTGTTGTCAATCCTAGTCACACACAGCAATGGGCTGACTTTGATGGCCAGCACTTACTTATGAAGCCTGCCATCCTCATGCGAGGTTCCATTCCTGCCTGCACACCAGGGGCTTAGGGATCCTCAGTCAGGGTAGCTCACTTGTTGTAGTACCCTGGAGCCAAAAGATTTCCTGTCTGAGGACCCTCATGGCCATGTGTCACACTCTTGGGCACAAGAGAAGACAGGCTGAGTACTGGGGTTCAGGTAGGAAGGCTCCTGCTCATGCACCCAGGCCATCAGCAGACTGGAGGCAGGGAAGAGGAACTTGTCTGTTTTCATTACCTCCTGGGCTTTAGGACAGTCCTCTACCCTCGCTAAGGGCGGATGTTGCTGGCTGGGTGTTCCTGATGGTCTTAGAGACAAGTCAATAAATAAAAACAGGCGAGGTTATCCATGGCACTCTGCAGCTGCTGCGGGGAAGCTTGTGCTGGTGGGTGCTCTGGCTATTTTTAGCCTCCTGCAAAGCCTGCTGCGAGTTCCTTTGCATTTTGCCTTGTAACAATTCAAGTGGCTGAATGAAGTAGCAGTTCTAAACTAGGATTGTCCTGAGGAAAATCACTGAGGTGTCATCTCCAGAAAGCCTTTTAGGTCATACATAGGCTCTCTTTGTTGAATTTTGCTCTGGGCTGGTCAATGACCTGAGTAGAGCAGCAGTTGCCCTGGTCTTGAAGCTACAGGAAGCAGCCCTGGGAGGTCAGTGGGCTTGGACTGTAGGCTGGAGTGGGTCTCTGGGCTGCAGAGCCTGGTGAGAAAGACTGGCCAGCTAGCAAAGGGTCATTGCCTTGTTTTGTTCAAGGGTCTTGTGACAGTGTAACCTAGGATACCAGGTAGCTCTGACCCAGGAAGAGTCCCTGTTGGGTTATTCCATCCCTTGTGTTGTCTCAACTCCTCTTTATTATCCCAGTCCCCAAGCTAGCCAAGGAACTGGAACCTTGGTCCCCCAAGCTTTGATACTCCTGACTCCTGAAGCTCTGAGAGCTTTCCAAGGAGCCAGAACCAGTCTTTCCTGGGATTTCACTGTCTTACTGGTTCTTCCTATTCCTGGTGACATGGGCATGCTGTTGCCATCCCTTGCCCTTAAAGTAAAGGCTCACTTTATACCACTTGTCCCAGAAGCAAGGTAGCTCGTGGTAGCTCGTGGACACAAGTTCCAACAAGGATTATCTCCTGTCTCTTGCCCCACACCCTTCCTGGTGGACGGAGAGTGTACATTCTCAGGTAATGTTCCACCTGAAGGATGCACCCATTTCCTCTCCTCAGCTTCTGTCAACCTTTATCTTCAAAGCAGACCAGTGTACTTTGGTCTCCTCTGAGCATGCCTCAGCTCCCTGTAGAGAAAGCAATGTGTGTTCATCCCACTGGGGCTGGAGGGCATAGCCATGCAACACTAAACCCTCTTTTGCTGCTGTAGCTATTTTTGAGAGAACCGAGCTAGCAAAAGCATTCTAATTTTCTAGTCACTGAGATACAAATATGAAACCCAAGCTCTGAATGACATTTGAAGCACTGTTACATGTCAAACCCTAGCTTAATTTCTGACCCACAGCACAGTGGGGTGAAACAGGTGGGGGATGGGAAGAATGCAGGAATCTATAGACAGAGTAGTAATTCCTGCAGTTTGGTCATCTGGAGGGACGGAAGAACCTCAGAATGCAGCCTGAGGAGAGTTACACAGCAATATATTTCTGAGGAAAGTTATTAAAATATTGACATTTCATCTGCAGAGGCGTATCCCTCAGCCATCCTCCAAACAGCCCTCACACGGGGCTAATTTAATTACCTCAATCTACACCTGCTCTATATCAACCGGATCCTTCCAGAAACTACTGCAGTATGTACCATCAGTTTAGGAGGTTTCCTGGAACTAATCTCAAGTTTCTGACAGGCTTCTAAAGGAACTTCTCACTCTGAAAACAAATGGAGCCAAACCTGGTGTGTGATGGAGCACCATTCGCAGTGGCAGCTGTGTGTGTGCTGCTCAGCAGCTCTCCTCGAAACACAAAGCCAAAGCCGAGTGGGCCCCAGGTGTCTGGGCCCAAGGCAACTCCAAGTGCAAACTACAAAGAGCTGTTGTGAATTTCTCTCCCTTTCCCAAAACCATCTTTGATGCCATAATTGGGGTCATTTGTCTTCCTGTAGGGCTTTATGTGAGGCTGGTATCTTCCCCCACTGCAGGTGAAGCAAAGCTGAGCTGAGCTGAGCATTTGATGGATCTAACGGAGGGAGCTGGGCTGCCAGTGTGTTCAGTCTTCAAAAGCAAGAGCCATTGTGCTTCTGAGGGAAGGTAGCTAGCTAGTGTGGAAGTTTGTGCTTGCGCCTTTGTGCTGTGTGTGTGTGCATGTATGCATTTGTGTGTGTGTGTACATTTGTACATTTGCCTGAGAGCAAACATCTTTCATGTGTGCTGTGCTTTGAATATAAAATGTTCCCTCCAGGCTCAGAGTTTGAACCCTTGGTCCCCACTCTTTGGGGGTGGCATGGAACCTTGAGGAGGCAGAACTTAGCTGGATGAGGGGAGTCCTTGGAGGACAGGCTTATGGATGGTAGACCAGCCCTGCTTCCAGCCCACTCTTTGCTTTCTGCTCCAGGGGATGTGGCGTTGTTTCCTGCTTCCTCCTCATGGGTGGCATTCTGTCTTCTTCATCGTGGTGGACTGTATTTCTTTAAACCAGGAGTTCAAAGAAGCCTCTTTCCCCCAAAGTTGGGTCTGCTAGGTCCTTTGCTCACAGTGAGCCGTGACTAACACAATGTTAAACAAGAATGCCATTTTCAAGAGAGAGAGGCACGAGAGACGTGTTTGTGGAGAACACAAGTAGCTCTCAAGGTTTCCACTCAGAGTGGGTTTCTCAACCCAAGCCATTTTGAGCTGAGTGATTCTTTGTGGAAGGGCCCTTCAGGGAGATCCTGAGGAGATACAGATTCATGGAGAAGGGAGAGCATGAGCACCCCAAGCTCTTGACAGGCAGGCAGAGCAGGCCTACTCAGTGGATCACTTGTCACCAAGTTAAATGTCCCCAAAGGGTTGGAGCTCTGTTGTCTTCTGCTGTACCCATCCCAAGGCTACTGTCTGGCCCTTGCTATGTTACTGTGTCTTCTGAGGCCACAGAGTTCTAGTAGGTGCCATTTTCCAGCATGTGCAACATTGAAGAGCAGAAGGACCCCTAGCTAGCTGCTGCTCATTCTCTGTGTACTTAGAGGGGACCCTCTGTTCCAACCCAAGGGACACACCATCCTCAGACTACAGGAGATCCAGCCAGGACATGGGAAAACCTCACTCTCAGACTGGTACCAGGGCCAGACAGGACAGAGGAAGCTTCATGTTTCTTGGTAGGCTAGGTCTCAGGTTTCTTCAGGAACAAATGATATCGACATGTATCCAGGGCCCATCCTGTGTCTCCCAGGGCCTTCTAGTAGGGAACAGTGGAGGAATGCCTGACAATCATATTTAGTTTTCTTCATGGACATGTATGCCTGCCTAGGAACCTCTGGGACCTGACAGTTCAAGGAAATGCTTCCAGAATGATGGTAGCCCTTCTGATTCTGGGTCTCCTACTGCTATGGTAGGGGGCAATCTACTCATCCCATCTGCTGGAAATTTGTGCAGGGAGCCAAAGGCAGAAATGGGGAAAATGTGTTTCAAACACGGATCAGAATTCACTGTCCATTATCCAGTATTCTTGATGCTGATGTATATAGAATTCCCAAACACTGACATCCTCACTGACCTGGGAAGCTTTGCCCAATGCCAGGGGCAGACGCAGCAGTGACCACCCATTTGACTGGCACATAGTGGGTTTGCAGAGGAAACCTGTTCAATATATATATCTAAGGCCAGCTTATGTGTGTGTATGTATGTGTGTGTGTGTGTGTGTGTGCGCGCGTGCATGTACATGTGTGTATCACCATGTTCCCCCAAATCACAAGCTTATAACATAGTAAAGCACCCACCACCTAGCAGGATAAAGCCCTAAGGTCTTCCTCTGGCTCTTTAGCTTCCATGCTGGGCTCAGGTGCTCTGAAGCCGCATGGCCTTATGAGTGGAGCCTCTGTGTGTAGCCTTTCTTCATCCTGGCCTGATTGCTTTGGATGCTGCCTGTGTGCATCTCTACACATGACTGCAGGATGCCTTTTCTGGTTCTGTGGTAACGGAAGGCTCCCAAGAAAGTCACAGATATGTTGATGACGTGCAGACTGACTGACTGAAGAGAACTGTGATGGTGGAGTTGGAATGCTGCAAATCAAGGGCCAAAATAAATTTGAGCTATCTTTAGTCCTGGAGGATTTCTGGAGAGCCACTGGTCTCCAGTCCACGTTGAAAGGCTGAAGAAGCTGGGTTCTGATGTCAATGGAGAGATGCATCATCATCATCATCATCATCATCGCCATCGCCATCGCCATCGCCATCGCCATCGCCATCACCATCATCATCATCATCAACCAGCAGCACCAGAAGCAGCAGTGACAGTGGCAGCAGTAGCTATAACAGGACAGACACACTGGCAAGAAGCGAAGGCAGGCAGGCAAAAGCAGCATTGCTTCCTCAACCCCAGGCTTCCTTCTATGTGGGCTGTACTGAAAGGTTCTACCCACTCTGGAAGGAGGGTCTTCCCCCACCTCAGTTAATCTTCCTAGCAACTATCCTCCCAGGCTATCCTAGATATGTGTCTATTAGTTGATTTTATATCCAATCTAGTTGACACCAAGATTAACTGTCACAATCCCCTTAACAGCCTTTCATGGCTGTTCTCTGTGTCTGACCTGCTGTCTTTGAGACTATCAGGTAAAACCTTTGGAATATATGAACTTAGAAGACCATAAGCTTCCACCCATTGAAGCTAAGGATGTTATAACATCTGAGATCTATAGCAGAGATTTCTCTGCTCTTCTATAAGTCATGCACCTGGTGTCCCCACCAACGACTTTTGCTTGATGCATTGATTTATGACCTTATTTTGCTCTGTTACTATAAAAAGCTCACATAACCACTTTCATAGTAGAACATGTCATTTGGGTCAACCTGAATCCATGTTTCTGGGCCATGATCACTCTAAATGGGCTCAGAATAAACTCTTACTCTCTCTGGAACGAAAGCTGTCTTTGCATCGGCACCTGCTCCATGCTCCCAAGGGTCTGGGGGCTAGCTGCTCTGCCCATCTTCAGAGGCCTAGTGCCCTTCCTTCTATCAGGATCCCTCTGCTGCCAACTCTCCCTGCAAGTGGACAGATGGGCTTCTGGTTAGGCCAAACTGAGTAGCTCTCAGGCTACACTGTCCCTCTCCGATCCTGCTTCCTTTATGTCCTGCTCTTTAGAAACACACAAATTTTCCAGTCTGCTTTGCAGGTAGGTAATGTGTGCTCAGTTTCACAGTTTCTGCTTCCAGCCCATAGCAAATGTTTCCTTCCCACACCTTCCTGGTCTGTGCCTGAGCTATAGCCTATGGTGTGACCCTGCTGGTGGTTTGATGTCTGGAGATGACCTCTTTCCCTGTGAGCTTCTGGAGAGTGGCACAGGAGCTTTGCCTTGTCTGTGTCCTGGTGAGCCTGGCAAATAGCTGAGGCCCAGAATTAGCTCAGAAAGCAAGCAGGCAGGCAGGCAGGCAGGCAGGCAAGGTGTTCTTAGGAACCCCAGGTATTGGAAGGAAGAAGCTGTTCTTTAGGTAGGACAGGTGGTCTCTGTTTACAGTTACAGAAGATCACAGAAGCAGAGGCTTCTGGGACCTGCACTGTGTCTCCAGGGCGACCTGGTACTCATGTCTGAGTCCCTAGCTCAGGCTAACTTGTGGGCTTTAACTGGTTCCTCTGCCACCTCTACATCATCAGGTTAAGTGTCCCCAATAGGGTCATTATGGATGATGTTAACATTATTAGGGAGACAAAAATTCTAAGTGTTACTTTGAGGGATTTGGTAATTTGGGTTTATAGACAGAAATCATTCATTTCAGGAAATCAATGTGCTCCTGGAGGAGGGAGAGGCTGGTTGGCAGGGATGCAGAATCGATTCTGGCTGATTGGGGGAGAGGGCACTGGGCAGGTGGATAAGTTTGGTGAGGAGTTTAGGATACCACAGTCTGCACCAGAAGATGTACCCTGGTAAACATGCCTTAAGGTGCAGTGAGGCTCCAAGCAGGCAAGTTGCTATTTAATCATGGTGATTGCAATTCTACAGCACGTGTTGATTGCAATTCTACAGCACATGTTGATTGCAATTCTACAGCACATGCTTTATTACTATTAAAAAGCCCCCTTGTCTCTAAAGCATGAAAATGAACCCATTACACAGTTCTGGACCACATCCAAGAGCTGTTCCAGTGTCCATGGTCTCCTTGGGAAAGTCATTGCCTCTTCCAGGGCCTCTTCTGACCGAACAACACAAAACTGTAGCAGGAGTTGGCTTCTTGAGCTTTCAGTTCCATATTAGGGAGAGACAACTTGCCAATACCCATGTAGTTTCTAGAAATGAAATGTATGTGTAAGCTCTGTTAGGTGCCAATGATCAACTTAAAACCACCACAAAGCAGTCGGCAAAACAGCCTTGCATCCTCTGCAGAGGCTGCCTCCAGTACCAGTAACTGCAGAATGAGCTCTTATGCAGACTGGCCCTGAGACTTCATGGCCGCTAATGAAGGTTATGTGTCAGTGGGGACAGCCTCATCTACATATGCATCGTGTCTCATTTGCATGCACATTGTTCTTTGCATCTGCCTAACTTCTGGGTCAGGCTCAGCCCTAGGTTGGTGCTGAGAAAGGGGGCTCTCTCTGCTGGTAGGCATACTCCCAGTGTTACTTTGCAGCCACTCTTGGTACCTGGGCTCTTCTGCTTGTTGTCTTCCACTGAGACCAGCACCCTTAAAACAGGACCAGTGTGGGAGAGATAGACTCATCACTTTAAGCAAATGAAAATGACTAAAAGGTAAAATGTGCCCAATCCAAGACTAGTGTGAGGAGACCAGCACCCTTAAAACAGGACCAGTGTGGGAGAGATAGACTCATCACTTTAAGCAAATGAAAATGACTAAAAGGTAAAATGTGCCCAATCCAAGACTAGTGTGAGTTTCCAATGATGTCAGGAGCTTGGTGGTCAGTGAGCAGGAGGGGAGCTCACTTCCTGTGAAGGAGCCCTTGCAGTGCGAGCCCTCTTCTTTTCCTCTCTAGTGATCAGCCAACAAGGAGCTATCTGCAGGGACTGGATGTCATGTTAGTGTATTATGATGTGTTTCTTTTAAAAATTGTGTGTGTGAGAAAGACAGAGACAGAGATAGAGAAAGACATACAGAGAGGTAGAGACCAAGAGCCTGAGAAAGACAGAGACAGAGGCAGAGGCAGAGGAGGCAGAGACAGAGACAGAGACAGAGACTGAGACTGAGATTGAGACAAAGACAAAGACACAGAGAAGCAGAGTCAGAGACAGAGGCAGAGGAGGCAGAGACAGAGGCAGAGGAGGCAGAGACAGAGACAGAGACAGAGACTGAAACAGAGACAAAGACACAGAGAGACAGAGTCAGTCAGAGTCAGAGTCAGAGTCAGAGTCAGAGTCAGAGTCAGAGGCAGAGGCAGACATCTAGAAGACAACCTCCTATGTCATCCTCAGGGGTATTATCTACCTCTTAGAAAGCTGCAGTAACACAATGGGCTAGCAAGTGATACATGTATTAGGCAGGTTTCTCATTGGTCTGATGCTTTCCCGTTCAGCTAGGCTAGCTGGCCAGTGGATCTACTTGTCTTCACCTTCCAGTGCTGGACTTACATGCTTAGCTTTTTACGTGGATTTTTTTTGGCTCAAACTCAGACCCTTATGCTTGCAAAGTTGGAGCTTTACTGACTGGCTATTGCCTCAATCCTGTTCCAATGCTTTTCTCAAAGAAGAACTCCAAAGATTATTTAAAAAAGGATGATTTCAATACCCAACATTGCCTTGGTGATGCCCTGCTTGGGATATCTTAATGATTTCTTGTATTTCCCCAAACATCAGTGCTGTGACAGAGTCTAGGCTCCCTCTGTGACTTGTGGCAGAGAGATAAGTTCTCCATGGGGCATTCACACCAGGCTGGATGGAACCAAGGGGATGGCTAAAGATAATCTCACACTTGACACATGAAAGAGCTGGCAGATCCATTTCATGTATTGCTTTGTTTATCTAAATCCTGAAGATGTCTGCAGAAACAAGGCAGTAGGCAGGGGAAGCCTGGAACTGACCTAGCGATCTTGTTTCTACCTATAACACACCAAAAATGGGTTCGGTCTAAAGGATTAATAAGAGAATTAGAATTAAATCAAGAGGACCGAAAGACTTCAACGGTCTCTTTACAATGCTGGAATCTGAACATTAAAAAAGACAATACCTTATTGATGAATAGATCTGATGGGACCCAGTGAAACAAAACAGGGAGTTTATTATGGTAGGATCAATAGCAGTATGCTGGGAAATATGAGTGCTGTTCCATATGAATAATGGCTGTGTTTGGAGCAGGGCCACAGGCATGCATCCTGCAGGCCTGTTTCAGTTCCAGATGGCTGTGTATTCATGGGAATGAGGGGAAGAGCTCTGCTCCTCTGCAGAGACAAGGTGAAGAGTCCTTCCATTTCTATTGCTTGCACTTCTCTGTATATCTGAGGGTGATGTTAGCTAAGAATGGGCTTGAAGTCCAGTCATCTAGGACAAAGGTCTAGGCAAGAACTTTCTAGCTCCGTTGCTTGGGAAGCCCCGTCCCTCTGTTTATATCCTAGTGTCATGGTGGCAAGGAAAGCTGATGAAGCATGCTCTACCTGAGACCCCAGGACCTGACTCAGAGCTTCACATGTACTGGCCAACTTCCCTATGTAGGTAATGAACAGATAAGGCAACTTGAAATCACAGGGGCTGGGTAACTTGTCCAAAGTCTCACAGCCAGTGAGAGGCAGAGATGGAATGGAAATGAGTCAACATAGGTTGACCACATGGCTCTGCTTGACCTTTGAGGCCACTCAGGTGAATGAAAGACTCAGTGAAGCCTAGAAGGCATGTCTGCAAAGTCTATGTTCATATGAGCCCAATTTGAGCAGAAATGAGAAGAGTACATGTTTAAGAAGAATTAGCTGGGTTTATGAAGTGAAGTTTGGATCCTTTCTCAGCAGGGATGTCATCAACTTGAGGACAAGGCTGTGCTTGCTGCTTCTCTGCACCCAGAACCTGGCATGGGCCCTGGCAAAGGAGCAGCATACAGCAAAGGTTGACATTAGGCATGGTACAGTGTACTCAAAAGATCCTGAAAAGAAGACTTATCTAGAAAGCTGGTTCTCATTATTGGCATGTATCTTCAATAAAGGCCATGGTTGCTGCAATGGTAGGAGCATTTTCTCTGTGTTAAATGAGACTTGGTTCCCAGTCCATGGGATTACAGGGATACAGTGGGTCCTTTGAGAAGTATAGACAACTGGGAGGTCATTGATAGCATACTATTGAAAGTATAGTGGACTCCAGTCCCTTCATCTGGGAAAAGAAACTTCAACTGAGAAAATGTTTTCACCAGATTTCTTCGATTCATGGTCAGTGTTGGAGGGTTTAGTGCACTGTAGGTGGTGCCACCCCTGGACAGGTAGTCCTGGGCTGTATAAGACAGTAAGTTGAGCAAGCATGTAAGCCATATTCTTCCATGGCCTCTGCTTGAGTTTCTGCCTCCAAGTTTCTGCCCTGCTTCCCAAGTTCCTGTGTTGGCTTTGTTCAGTGCTGGATTGTGAGTGGGAACAGTAAGATGAAATAACCCCATTCCTCACAAGTTGCTTTTGGTTAGTGTCTTATCACAACAATAGACAGCAAAGTAGAATGCCAGGCGATGAGCAGCCTCACTCCTCCATGTAGTCCTGACTTATTTCAGGCCCAAAACTACAAGGCCAATGTACTGGCTAATTTTGTGTGTCAACTTGACACAAGCTGGAGTTATCATAGAGAAAGGAGTTTCAGTTGAGAAAATGCCTCCGTGAGATCCAGTGGTAAGGCATTTTCTCAATAGTAAAATAGATCATTAGTGATCAAGGGGAGAGGGCCGCTTGTGAGTGGTACCATCTGTGAGCTGGTAGTCTTGGGCTCTATAAGAAAGCCAGCTGAGCAAGCCAGGAGAAGCAAGCAAATCAGTAAGCAGCATTCCTCCATGGCCTCTGCATCAGCTCCTGCTCCTTGACCTGCTTGAGTTCCAGTCCTGACTTCCTTTTGTGATGAACAGCAATTGGATGTGTAAGCTCAATAAACCCTTTCCTCCCCAAGTTGCATCTTGGTCATGATATTTGTGCAGATAGAAACCCTGACTAAGACAGATTGGTACCAACCATGTGGGGCATTCCTGTGACAATCTGACCATGTTTTGGGAAGGACTGCGGTAGGAATTTGGAACTTTGAGCTAGAAGAGCCATTGGTATGTTAAGAGCTCTGTGGGGTGTTCCGTAGGAACTTGGAAGATAACGTTGAGAACAGTGCAGAAGATGGAGGCCTGGCTTGTGAAATTTCAGAGGGAAGATTAAAGACTTTTATCAGGGCCATTGCTAGTTTGATTTAAGATTCTGTGGTTTTGGTTAGCTGGGGCTGAAGAAATCAGCTGTGATTAACAAGATACCAGAACTTCTAAAGCAAAACTATTGCATTGTTGGGACTATTGATGCTGGTTAACTGGAGCTAAGATATTGGCAGTGATTAAGAAGAGACCAGCATCATTGGGGTGAAATCTTCTGAGAAGTGTTTTCTGAGAGCATAGAGGCTGAGGTCCAGAGATAGCCAGGGTTGTACCTTGTGCTATGGCTGGACTAGGTAAAGTGTAAGAGTCACCCAGGTGGTACTGGTTTTGAAGGCATGAAGGAGTTGTGAAGAGCAGCTGAGGCCTGGGCACTGTGAGAGGCCGTGGAAGGCCATTGGTGAAGGTGCAACCTCAGTTGCAATTAATGGCCCAGGACTGAAGGGATCATGCAAAAGAGGTGAGGCTTGGCACCATGAAGAGAGCCTATGAGAGGCTGTTGGTAAAGCCTAGTTGTAGTGGAAGACAGCAGTGTTTTGGAGATACCAGTACCATGAGATGACTACCAAGTACAGCAGCAACAGTGGAGTACAGGCATCTAGAGCCTAGAAGACAAAGTGTGTGCTACAAAGGGCAGAGCTGGAGAAGTGACTCAAGCCCTTGGAGTAATCCAGAAGATCGTGAGTGGATCCCAGACATTGGACAATTGGAGTTTGATTTTGCTTTTGATTGTGACTGTGACCTGATATTTTTCCCTCTTGAAGAAAGAAGGTATTTTAGTGGAGCCCACAGTTAAGAGACTTTGAATTTTTAAAAGACTTTGAATTTTAAGAGATTGGATGTTTAAAAGGGACTGAAATGTTAATATATAAGAATTTGTAAAGACTGTGCGACTTTTAAAGTAATTTAGATCTTGAGGATGAATAAGGAGGTAAGGGTCGAGGCTTATTGGTGATGTGTTTGTGTGTCAAGTTGAAAAGGGGTCAATTGTACTGGCTAGTTTTGTGTGTCAACTTGACACAAGCTGGAGTTATCACAGAGAAAAGAGTTTCAGTTGAGAAAATGCCTCCATGAGATCCAGTGGTAAGGCATTTTCTCAATTAGTGATCAAGGGGAGAGGACCCCTTGTGAGTGATACCATCTGTGGGATGGTAGTCTTGGGCTCTATAAGAAAGCAGGCTGAGCAAGTCAGGAGAAGCAAGCAAGTCAGTAAGCAGCATTCCTCCATGGCCTCTGCATCAGCTCCAGCTCCTTGACCTGCTTGAGTTCCAGTCCTGACTTCCTTTCATGATGAACAGCAATTGGAAGTGTAAGCTCAATAAACCCTTTCCTCCCCAAGTTGCATCTTGGTCATGATATTTGTGCAGGAATAGAAACCCTGACTAAGACAGCCAAGTAACCATGGAGCATACCTCCAAATAAACCCTTTCTCTTTGTAAGTTGATCATCTTGTGGGGTGTGTGTGTGTGTGTGTGTGTGTGTGTGTGTGTGTGTTTAATAGTGGTTGAAGGTTGACTAACAGTTACTGTTAGTTAACTCTTCCCCCTGACAGTGATATGTTTCTGTAGTTTCACTAATGGTGATTTAGAACTTTGATTCCACCATTTCATCTGAAAGTGCTGTATTGCTCGTCCTACAGAGGTGGTTTCTTCTTGCTGAAGTACATCCTTTTGTAGTTCTCTTGTGAGGTTCTGGATGGAAATTCTGCATGCTTCCTGCCCTGCAGCATTGATGGGATTAAATCCACCCAGTAGCCATTGCTGCTGCTGCTGGAAGTCTGCAGATGCTCTGGTCATGTCTGGTCCATTGCTGTTCATTTTGGTGGGTCTGCCTTTGCTCTGGTAACAGAACTACACCATTTGCCTGGATGTGGAGAGGCTGCCTCAAGGCTGATCTTCAGGGGTGGGTTCTGTATCCAGGTGCCTTATCACCCACCAGAAGTCACATGGTAGCTAGAACTGTCTCTACCTGTTAGAAAGCAGACATTGTGTGTGCGCTGTTGATAATACACTGCCTTCTTAGTGTATGAGTTCCCTCGTGTTCTAGAGTGTATCACTATTGCCCACATTCTCTTCCAGCAAGCTATAGTCTTTCAGTGCCCTTTGGATTATTCCCTCCTCAGTCTTGTGCATCCTGGTCTCTAATCTTCTCACTCCATCACCTTGGGCTTTTCGTCCCACACAAGATCTGTTTACATTGCCCTAGACTGCTGTCCTATCCATGTATGTTTTGGCATCTGGACCTTCGGTGTGGGTCCCCATCCTTCACCTAAACTATGTATTTAGTTCCCTTTGCTTGAGGTTTCTTGATATGCAACAGGCTGCAAAACTGCCCAGAGTTCATCCCTTTTCTCAGTCCATCTCTCCATCCCTTGGAACTGTTAGGCAATGTGATAGATGTTATCACCCACAGGGCAGTAGAACTTCCATGCTTTTAACTCACACCACTTGACATGAGTCTGGTCAGGTGCCCCAAGGATGAAAAGCCTAAAGAGGAGAGTTGAAGTCTGTTTGTGTATTCGTTTAGTTATTTTATTTGGTTCTTATATTTATTCCCCTTCCAACTCTTATTCTACCATAATCCCTTCTAACTCCCCCCAACACTAGGTAGGACAGAAATAAGGTTAGAGAGGAAAGGAGGCATAGATCTCTTTAGACTACTTCCTGCTGATTTGGGGCATCAGGTTCCTTGGGGAAAATACAATTATTGTTTATAGAATATCTCCAAATTCTTCTTATCTCTTTTCTCTTGACCATTTGATAAACCTCAAAAACAGGAACCACCAGGGACCAGCAGCTGGGGAAGTAGCAGCAACCACAGGCCCTCTCTGGACTCTCTGAAGTCCCCAGAATTAAACTGGCAGCTGGCAAAAATCATGCCCTTGTTAGTGCATGAGGCAAAACACAATCACCTATTGTGAAGTAGCCTCTTATCCCCACACCTGGGATTAAAACGAACGTAACATTAAAACACGTAACATAACTGGGCTTTTAAAGAAACCAACATTCTCACTACTGAGGTTCCTAGCCATCAGCCTGTAAAACCAGCACACTCAAGATCTCACTGAGCTGATCACCTGCCTGATGTAAGCAGACACAGGAAGAAGCCAGCAGAAGATGCCTGGGTGCTCACTGCACAACAAGCTCTGAATCATGAGCGTGTCACCTGTCAAGGATGGGAATTCTGCTACATAAGCAATACACATAGTGACCAGCTTAAAATATCTGTTTTATCTCCATTGTAGATACTTCTAGAACTGATGAAATTCTAGGATAAAGTCACTTGTTCTTGGAACTTCTAGTGACTTGCTCAGTGGGCTTTACTTTCCCCTTTGCTGCTGGGAGGAGTTAGTCTGGTTTGAGGGTCATTGCTTCTCAATGTGTGGGGATGGGGTGATTTCATGCTTTTCTTATTTTCTGAGTTTACACTCATGCATTAGGGTGTGGGTCCTGTATTTATAATTGGTTGGGATTCAAGGATATTTTAGAATCTGATAATTATATCTTTTCACAGTCTTGGTGAATTATCAACTGTTATCTCTTCTAACATGGCTTCCTTTCCATTTTCCTCCCTGTTTCCCTTTCAAATCCAAGTACATGCACTTTAGACATAGCTGCAGTATGACTGCCTTTCCTTTTCATGCTTCCTCCTTTGTGTCTCTCTGGGACATGTTTTTGGATAACTTTTGGCACACCCAGCTCACTCCCTCTTAAACGCAGTTCAATATGCTTCTACTTCACTCATATTTTACTGGTTTTATTATTTTTCAGATCATCTTGTTCCCTGTTAATATATGTATGCTTCTTTCTTAAACATCCTTTAAAATTTTAAAGCATACTAAAAGTTTAATATTGCATGTCTGATATTTCCAATATCTAAAGTCTTACTGAATCTACTTCTGCGCCCCTCCTAATCACTTATGATAATCTATTCCTGTATGCACTGTTGGAATGGCTCATCTTCCCAACTAGAAGTGCTCTGAAAGTTGGGTTAAAATTGTGTTCCTCCAGTCAGGCAGTGGTGGCGCACACCTTTAATCCCAGCACTTGGGAGGCAGAGGCAGGCAGATTTCTGAGTTTGAGGCCAACCTGGTCTACAGAGTGAGTTCCAGGACAGCCAGGGCTACACAGAGAAACCCTGCCTTGAAAAACAAAAACAAAACAAAACAAACAAAAAATTGTGTTCCTCCAGAAAGAATTAAAAAAATTATTTTCACATTTATTTGTATGTGTGTCTCTCTGTATGTCTGTGCCTCTGTCTCTGTCTCTGTCTCTCTCTCTCTCTGTGTATGTGTCTGTGTGTGTCCATGTGTCTATGTGTGGATGTTTCTGTGTTCATGAAGCATAGTGCACACATGGAGGTCAGAAGACAACCTGTAAGGATTAGTTCTTATCACCACATGGATTTACTGAATTAAGCTCAGTTGTCAGGCTTGGTACAAATACTTTTACCTGCTGAGCTATCTTGTGGCCTTCCAGAGAGAATCTTTTCCTGGTTTGTCCCACAACCTTGGGGACATAACCTTTGGCCCTGGATTCTTTGCATTTTCTGATTCTGTGTTTCCATGGGCATTATGGCCATGCTTTTAGATTAAGATTCAAATACCATGTTGGCTCTTTATTCAAATACCAGGAATGTGGCGGTGGTGTGTCCCTGAAGCAAAAATCTATGCCTTTCTCCTCAACACCACAGCGGCACTTGCTTCTTTTGACTTTTGCTTTTGGGGGCTCATTTCTAGTGTGAGGCAATCTGTTTGTTTTCACTAGTCTTTGTTGTCTTGTGTCCTCTCTTACCCTGCTTCTCACCCTTTACCTCTTTGTAGTGGCTTAGCTGTGACCTTCTGCCTGTAGCCTGCTTGTCTTGGAACACTGTGGCCTGGACATATATCCCAGTGCCATCAGTAGTGCTTTGTTCACTTTTGACATTGCCATGTGTCACAACTCCTTGTCCCAACCTAGAGCTGTGAATGTTGAAGTCTAAATGGACACCAGCAGCTACAAAGCTTGGGGAACCTATGATGGGAGCTTGGACCATTGCCTCCCATCTTGGGTGATTTGGTACATTTACTGGTCACATCAGACCACAGAGTTTTAGTCCTGTGGTCCTGCAGGCTTGTGGCTTCTCAGCTCTGTGACCAGCAATATATTCCTCTCTGCTCCTCATCTTTGAAAAGCAAGCTACATTACAGCTTTTGTGGTTTTACTTGTGCCTGCAGCAGAGGAGGTACTGGGAGTGAAGACAAGAGCATCATTCTGACTACAGGTTCAAAATAAGATCAGAAAGCTACATTGGTAGCTGCTGCCTTGTGGGCAGAACCATTCCCATATGGGTCCATTCCTCCCGGAAGAGACCTTCATGTCACTGGTGAGAAGAGGGGTCTGCAATTTCCGTGCAAATTCTGGTTTTCTTGCTTGATAACTGTAATCACCAGCAAATTGCCTACTTGGGACAAATTCCTGTCAAATTCTGAAAAATCAGTCAGCAAATACCTCTTGAGAAGCAGATGTGTAGGGGGCGTGGGATGGCGCGAAGAAACCCTACTACCTGAGCTGTGTGCACATTAGGCAGCTTGAAGAAGGGCCACAAGGACTATTGATGAGCTGACCTTGACTTGGGGATATTTTCCTGGACTGCCCAGGTGATCTGCAGAATTACATGGGTCCCTACAGATGGCAAATGGGGCAGGAGGGCCAGTCATTGTTAGAGCAAAGTAGGATTTGCTGGGTTGCTGCCTCTGAAAACAGAGAAAAGTGACCCTGAGCCAAGAGGTGCAGTGGCCTCTGCAGGCTGGAGAAGGCACATGCTGCCTGATGCTGGGGAGGCCTGTAACAGGTCTCCAGCACTGGGAGATAATAGTCTGTGCAGAGTTGGTTATATCAGCTATAGATATCAAGTACTGCCTTCAATGGCAAATCATGGAGCCAACTGAGCCATGGAATCTGACTCTTTTGTCCCTCTTGGCCAGTAAGGCCATGGGAGTGCCTTTCTACAGATATTCACTTCCAGAGCAGATGTTCCCCACTGGCTCTTTGAATACCCAGAGGGCTTAAGTACCCAAATGCTGTCAACAGAAATCCAGCTCTGGTAACTGCCCTTGGGCTGTATGAATCCTGTCCCAGACAGAGAACTAGAGGACTAGCTCACATTTGACAGTGTGGCTGTGGGGCCTGAAGCTATGGTGAAGACACTCAGACAGAAAGAAGAGCTACCTCCTGCAGGAAGCACAGCAGAGTTAAAGGCCAGCCCAGGGGATGTCTTGGTTCAGAATGTGTTTGTGTGTATGTGGTATGTGTGTGTGTGTGTGTATGCATGTATGTGTGTGCATGCATTTTTCTGTATATGTCTGTTATGGATATATTGTGTACATGTGTGTGTTTGTGCTGTGTGGTACATATATGCATGCTTGATATATATCAATATTGTATTATGTACAGGTGCAGTGGGATGTGATGTGTATTAGTGTGTACATATGTTTTATGTTTATTGTATATGTGAAGACCATGTGATCCATGTAGTGTTCATGCACATTCATGACATAACGTATATGCATATATGTGTTACATGTATGGCTGTATGCATGTATACATGTGATAAGTTTTAAATATATATATATATACATATATATATATATATATACACACATATATATATTTGTTGTTTTGTTTTGTTTTTTGTTCTTTGTGTTTTGAGACTGGGTTTCTCTATGTAGCGTGGCTGTCCTGGAATTCAGTCTGTAGACCAGGCTGACCTTGAACTCAGAGATCCACCTGACTCTGCCTCCTGAGTACTGGAACTAAAGGCATGCACCACTACCATCCAGCTGTCATGTGTATTTGTTAATATGTGTATACTGTGTGCTTGTGTGTGTGTGTATGTATACACATACCTGTGTGGTATATTGTTTGTGTGTTTGGTGTATGTATGCCTGTTGTGTAGGGGCTTGTGTGCGTTGTAAACAGGTGTGTGTTTTTAAGCTGTTTCTATCTGGAAAGTGCCATTTGAACATGGAGCCCTCTGAAATAGGAACTTGTCTTTACATCTGCAGGATCATAGGGTAAGGGCAGCCCTGTGTCTTTCTTGCCATGGCTATGCTCACCTCTGTCTTCTGCTCATCTCAGGGCTACACACATGCATACACCAAATACACTGACTCCTAAAACCATCCACTCAAGCATTTATTCATCCATATGGTCAGCACTTGGTAAGCGCCAACTATGTATATAGCAAGCAATCTGCAGGAGCTGGGGTGCAACAGTGAGCCAGCCAGCTGCCTCTCTGCCTTTGCATCAGCCTGCAGTGGGAGGAGAACAGGCAGTCCTGTGTAGTCCCTTGTCCAGGAGCTGCAGGCTTCAGAAGAAGCAGACTCTTCCTGGGGTTTGGCTGAAGGAAGATAGCAGGTATTGGTGTCTAGGGACCTGGATTCCAGTGGAAAAAGTGTTTTAGAAGAGATGGAGGCTGCGGTGGCCAAAGATGTCTGTATGAGTTCCTGATATGCCGGAAAGCAGAGCGTCAGCCACCTCCCCTAAAGTTCCTGTTCTACCAATGCCACAGCTTTGTTCAGGAAGGCACTGTGCGCTGCCCAAGGGCTGGACTCCCCATTCTTGGTACCTGACTTACTTAGGTTTCTGTTGCTGTGATAAAACACCATGACCAAAAGTTTATATGTCCATATCACAGTCCATCATTAGAATAAGTCAGGGCAGGAACTGAAGCAGAGGCCATGGAAGATCACTGCTTACTTGGTTGTTTCTCATGGTTTGATCAGCCTGCTTTCTTATACAACTCAGGACCACGTGCCCATGAATAGCACTGCCCACACTGAGCTGGGCCCTCCTATATAAATCCTTCATTAAAAAAAAATGACATACAGGTCATTTTTTTTTTGACCCCTACAGGCTAATCTGGTGGGGGGCATTTTCCTCTTCTCAAATGACTCTTGCTTGTGCCGATTTGACAAAAAACCAGGCAAAACAGTCACTTTCATCTGGAGAAGATGGAAGAGTGGCCAACCCATGGGAATTGCTCACAGCCCTCTTCTGCAGAAGAGTTAACGGAAACAGAGAGCTCCCTCAGTGCTAGCTAGCAAAGGTTTGCCTATCACTCACCATTCTGAGCTGTCTTTGCCGTGCTGTGATGGCAAAGGCTGTGAACTGGGTTTTACCATCACAATAGAGCTGGGCTGGGCTGGCTTTCTGGTGTCCCTGGCTATTAGTCACATTATTGTCATCTCTCCTCTCTCTGTCCCATCATGCTTTGTGAAGGTGGGACGCTTGCCTCCTGCTCCAGGTGGTCCATTTCCACTTAGCTCTCAGATGGGAAGCTTGGTTTCAGTTGGAGAGCATGTCCCAGACACTTTGGGGTACTACATAGGGTCTATGGGTGCTGTGGCCACCCTGGGAGGCCAGCTCTGAAACTTCTGGTCTGACATTCCTGCTCCAGCAGGCTCAGGAAGCAGAGCAGATGGATGACCATCTGTCCCTGAAGAAAAACGGGAGGTAGTCCATCAATATTTCACAGAGTCTGTAAGAGGCTCTCCTCGCCACAACTGTCTTCAAGGTCACTTCTATTTTGAGGTGTGTGTTCACTAATCACCATCCTGAGTCTCCTGGGAGGCAATGACTATGTGTCGGGGTTGGGGGAGGATCAGCTGAATCCTGAGCCTTGGTTATGGACAGTCTGTCCCAGAAACACAGGATACCAGTCAGAGGACATCTAGGGAGGATCTTCCTGCTCTGTTTTCCCCTGAGGCCTCCTCCAGATCTCTGTTTGCAGCAGAGTACTCACTCTGCTTGCTTGCATCCCTTGAAGTCAGTGATGAGGTTCTGATATTTTATTGGTCTTTAAGAGAACAGTATACCCCAGGACAGAGTCCCGGTGCTTGGATGAGTCCAGCCTGAAGGCCATTTATCAGTCTCTCCAATCCTGTTACAGCCTCCTCCCTTGGTGATCCTGGGTCCTCACCTTCCCCAGGGACTTTAAGCATGGCTGGCCTCTCTGATGGGCCTCAACATGGGCCATTCACATGATTAGGATGGAAACACTGCTGAATTGAGGTTCTTTGAAACTGAAGAGGATATGACCTGTACTCTGGTGGGGGGAGGGGCAGCAGGAGGCGAGGCAGGATCTGAGGGGAGTGTAACCACACATCAGCCCAGCTGTGAGAACCAAGAACTCCCTTCCAAGTCCTGCCTGCTCTGTGACAGGTGTCTGAAGCCTTTCTTGTTAAGAGGCAGCTTTTCTTTCCTCCTGGAGAATGGAGGTGCATTCACTTGGGACTCAGCTCAGAGGAATTATGTAAAAGTGAAGAGAGCTGACCCCTCTCAGTGAAGCACAAGAAAGCAGGGGCAGGGCCAGCCCTTGGAGAATTTTTCCAGGTGATGACATTGACATCTTTTAGTTTTTCTCCCTCATCTCCCTTTCCAGGTCTGAGTCCTGAGGTTAAAAGGCTTCGACATCAGACAATGGAAGGGTGGGACATCCAGCTCCACACCCAGCAACAGGTACAAGGACCCAAGGATGAGAGTAAAGCCCCCTTTCCCTTCCTGGTGCTCCATCTTGTTATTCCTTCATTGTTCCTCGTGGGAGTGGGGACAGGAGACACCTTTAACTCCGATGATCTCTGTAGGTACCCTACCATGCTGGAACAGTGAAATATCACAGCTCACACTGGGAACAATCCAGGCTACTGAGAGCAGCTGGTAAGCTCTGAAAGAAGGGACAGCTGGAATCTGGTAGTCAGGGGCAAAGTCTGTGGACCATCTTCAGCTGCAGCTCAGAGTAGCAGATTTAAACACCACCATGGATCTGCTCCTGACTACTGCAGAGCATCCCACTCTGGTTTCATGTCCTCTAGTGGCCATCCTACCTTTTCAGAGTGACTGAGACTGGAATCCTGCTGTGCCTACCCTCTATTCAAATCTCCTACTGTGATCTGGGTCAGTTGATGAACCAGGGCTACCTCCTGCCTCTAGCTCAGCCTGCCAACTCCATGGGGTGCTTTGTGGTACATTTCATCTAGTCTATGATCTGCCTATCGGAGACAGGTCTTCCTTTTTTAGGATAAGCACTTCTGTCTTTAGGGTGTTAGCCTTTTTGTAACTGCTGGGGGTCTTCCATGATGCCTACCTGTTTAGATCCCCTTTAACCCACTAAAGCCCCCTACCTTTGTCAATTACAACACTACACAGTAACCATGCAGTCCTGCTCAGACCCTGCCCAGGATGCTGTTGTGCTGTACCCTGAGGATCCCCAGCCCTCTGTGGGCACCTTCTAGCTCAGCACCAGTGCAAGGTGCACTGTCAAGAGACAAATGCTAAGCCAGCAGATGCAGAACACATGGTCCTGACACAGCTGCCAGCATTTCCACTCAGGCTGGCTAGGCACCCACTCACTCTTGTGATTTGTAAATGTTGTTGTTCATTGATATTGTCTGTCCTTAAAAGTCATCTTCAAAGTTCCACCTAAATTTGCATTCATATTTCATGCCTTGGGATGAGGACATTCTCTCTTTTCTGACCCTTAGAAGCTGAAATGATATTGGCAACAGTGCATGGCATAGAGCAGAGTATGTGTTCATTGAGGGTAATTCTCAGCAGTCCTAGTAGGCTCTCAGCCACCTGGATTTTGAATTAAGAGAATGGCAGGCACCTACAGGCAGCATCGCTGCGTTCTGTCCTACATCACCCGAAGGATAGGGTGCCCTGGAAGACTCTGGTGCAGTGGCTGGGAGGAGGCCAAACACAGATTTTACTTTATGTTTTACTGAGAGAGTGGAAATATAAGGCTGACCCTTTCTCTGTATTTGGATGCAGCCTGTATTAGTTACTTTTTTGCTGTTGTGATAAAACCCCATGATCATGGCAACTCATTGAAGAAGGACATTATTTTAACTTGAGGTTCTAGAGGGTTAGAGTCTATAATGGCATGGATAGGAGGCAGCAAGCAGGCATGGCAGTAGGAGCAGAAAGCTAAGCACTCAGGTCTTGAGCAGCATACATGAAACAGAGAAGCAGACAAGCATTAATACACTCAAAGTCCAACCTCAGTGACATAATTCCTCCAGCAAGCTTATACCATCTAAACCTCCCTAAATGTGCCATCAACTAGGGAATAGGTGTTCAAATGCCTGGGACTATGGAGAGTGTTTCTCTTCAAATCACTACTTCACAGAACATGGAGTCCCCTCTGTCTCTGGAGTAGTTGTAGGCTGGAGTCTATGTAGTAGGATATACCCAGGTCCTCTGTGCAGCAGGGGTGCAATGGAAGGCTCTGGCTTCTGTGTGAGGTCTGTGGTGCATGTAATGTCATTGTGCAGACCCAGACACCATGAGTGACAGTGAGAACTTTCCACAATGCCATTGCTTCTGTCATTTAGCATCAACCAAATGTGGTGACTATGATGCAAAAGGAAGAGCCAAAGACATGTTCATTTGGTTTGAATAAACTATCTACTTTAAAGACTGGATATTGTCCAAAGAAAAACACAAGAGTCCAGAAGGCATACTGGTTATTGCTTAAATGGAAGGAAAGATACTTTTTATTTTTTTCAAACCAAGGCAGGGCCTTTGGGACTAGGCTGTGCTCAGGCTGCTAAGTCAACATTCTGTGGCTAGATGACATGTAGTCTTTCTAATGGCTACTGAGGGACTACCTCCAAGCTCTCTAATCCTGGCTAGAAAGCAGAACTCCAAAGTCTTAGGGATCCCTGGGTGGTGCAACTGCAGAGCAGTGCTGTGTCTGCTCTTCCCAGACACATACCTAGTTGAGCAGACATATACAAGCTTGATGATTCCTCAGTGAATGCTCGTTTGAACCACATTCTGAGCACCACTGAGTCTATCTCTTATGGTCCTTTTTCAGCTTCTTTGACCTGCTACTTAGGTAAGGCCAGCTTGGTGTTCCTGGACCCTAGACTGGGTTCACAAGTGGTAGCTTCTAGAAAAGAAGGGTGGAAGGTGGTAGGATGAGCCCCATAATCCACCAGGGAGCTACCCCCAAACATACGGTGCTGTTTTCTCCCAGCATCCCACTGTGAGTTCTGGGTAGAAGAGACTGCCTGGGACCTGACTTCAGCAGTAGGAATCAGCTGTGGGCCTGCCCTCATCTTCTCTGTCTCCGGGGATTCCTCTTCTTACGTCTTTTCTCTGCAATTTGGGGGGATATTACCAAGAAGAAGTGGGGGCATGCTTTGTTGGGGAGGAGGCAGAGCAATTCACTCAGCCACACAAAAACAGCAGCTTTGGGGAAGCCATTCACTCTAGTGCTGGCTGTTGGGAAATCCAGCACTGGGTTCATTTGGGTCTGTTGTTGCCTTGAATTTCCATGGAAACTACCAGGTAGCTGGGAGCATAGGTGTGTTAAGGTTTTTCAACCATCATTATTTTAAAGGATCTTTACTTTCTTTCTTGTCCACATTCACATGGTGGTTTCTATGGAAACCAGGATGGAAACAGCCAGAATAAAAAAGAGGCTAATTCTGGCTATTTTTCATGATCATCTGCCCATACAAGAACAGAAAGGAAGAGCCAAAAAATGGGGGCAATGGCAGAAAACCTAGTACCAACCCCCAGGTAGGAGCTCTGAACTCTGGGTAGGGGCAGCTTTCTCCGTGTTGAGGGCTCCTGAACCTTTGATGACTATTCTGTCCTTTGCTCTGATGGATTATACCTTTGGAACAGGTACAATAGAGCTGGAATAGGAAGAAAAAAATTCTTAAAGAAACTTCATCCTAAAGTGTGTTCAAACCCCCAGCCAAGTTGCAGATGAGAGGTCTGGCTAAGAACAAAGAGCAAGGAATCCTTTTTGGCCTGCTGAGGTCTTTCCAAGCCCTGCTGGGTGGAGCCAAGAGAAACAGCAATAAGTCCAGGAGCTAGCTTCTCAATGTTACCCATGTTCTGAGGCTGGTGCATTGCCAGTTTTGGGCACTTAACTCATATGCCTATCGACGAGTTTTGTCTGCCTGGTACCTGTATATACTGCCTTGTTTGCATATGTGATTGATTTAAAGATCTTGAGATCATTTTGAATTTACACTGGAAATATGAAATAGATAATTTAACAACGGAATCTGGGAAATTCAGTAGCACATTTTTTGTTGTTGTCCACAGTTGTGTTTGTGCATGTTGCAGGTGTGTGTGTGTGTGAGAGAGAGAAAGAGAGAGAGAGAGAGAGAGAGAGAGAGAGAGAGAGAGAATGCATACATGCATGTGCATATGTGTGTGTACGTGTGTGTGTATTTCTGCAGGTTCACGTTCATGTGTGTCAACATATGTGTGTAGGCTGAAGGTCACCTTTGGGTGCTGTTTCCCAAGAGATGTCCATCATTTTGTCTGAGACAGGGTTTCTCACTAGGACCTGGGCTTTCTGATTAGGTCAGGCTAGCTGGCCCGTGAACCTCAGGAATCCACTTGTCCCTAACTTTCCAGCACACCTGCTTTTTCACACGGAGGATGGGGATTGAACTCAGGTCTTCATGTTTGTATGGTAGGCATTTTACTTTCTGAACTAGTTCCTCACTCCCCAATACTATCTTAAAATTAATTTATTCTTCAACAATTTAATATATTTGTACAATATATTCTGGTCATACTTAGCCTCCACTGTCTTTTATCCCCCCCACTATCCTGCTATCTCTTCTGCTTTATTTATGACCCACTGGCTTAACTAGTACTGCTTGCATGGGTATGAATGTAGAGCTACCTTCTGGAGAACGAGTAACTTACCAGCAACTATATCATTGAAGACACTGATTTCCAATTCTCCAGGAGCCCTCAATTGCCATTCTCTCTCCTGGACAGGCCCACGAACCCTTCTCCACCTATAATTGAATGTTTATTGGGTCAGTCTTGTCAAGACCCTGTATAGGCAGCCATAAGTATTTGAGTTTGCAAGTGCCATTGCCATGTCATTATATCTCTGATCTAGTCCTTGGGAGGTAGAAGCATAAGAATCATGAATCCAAGGACATCTTCAGCTATGTAGAAAGTCCGAGGCTGTCCTGGGGATAGATGAGACTCTGTCTTTAAAAAAAAAAAAAATGTCAGGCAGTGGTGGCTCATGCATTTAATCCAAACACTTGGGAGGCAGAGGTGGGTGAATTTCTGAGTTTGAGGCTAGCCTGGTCTACAGAGTGAGTTCCAGGACAGCCAGGGCTACACAGAAACCCTGTCTCGAAAAACCAAAAAAAAAAAAAAAAAAAAGTAAAATAAGGAACAAACCACATGGGGATCTCAATAGACACAGAAAAGGCATTGGATGAGACCTACTGCTCTTCTTGAGGAGAACACTCTGCAACAGACCACTCTATATTCTTGCCCCACCTACAAGGGGCCTCTGGGGAAGTCTGCAGTACATGTCCTACCCATTAGTGGGGTTCTGAATGACTACTGCAGGTCAGGATTGAAGATTTGGTGTTGTTAACAAATTTTCCAGAATTGGCAATAGCAGATTAGTGTTTACCAGGTCTAGGGAGAGAGGGTGGGGTGACTGGGGAAGGGTTCAAATTTTCTCTTGGGAATGACATTTATGTTATAAGATTAGCCAGCTATGATGGGCTCCCAACTGTGAATACACTGAAAACCATTTAATTGTACATTATCTTTGTGTATGTTTGTGTTTGTGTGTGCAAGCACACCTGTGCATGTACACATGTGTGCATGTGCATGTGCAGGCTAGAGAACAACTTCACATGTCTGTCCTCAGGAGCCAGCCTGCCAATTATTTTTTTTTGGAGGGGGGGGTCAGGGTCTCTCACTGTTTTAGAACTTGCCAAGTAGACTAGGTTGGCTGGCCAGTGAGTCCCAGGATTCTTCTGCCTCTGTCTCCCCAGCACTGAAATTACAGATGTGTGCCATCCCACCTGATATTTTTATGTGGGTCTAGGGATTGAACTCAAGACCTAATACTTTATCCACTGAGCTATCACCCAGCTCCCTAGTTACACACTTTTAAAAATTGTATGCAAATTATATCATAACAAAGCTGAGGAAAAATTAAAATCATGAAATCAACTTTTCAGATTCCACATGAGATTGTGATTATATGATACTGGTCCTTCTCTTCCAGGCTTGTTTCACTTGGGGTCTTGTCCTCCAGATCCATCTGTGCTACCATCTCAGACACACAGTAGACAGGAGGTGAAAGGAAGGAGATATACATAAATTGTGTATTGCAAATTTGCTGAAAGAAGGAACTTTTAGTAGTCTTACCACTGAGAAGTGGTGAGCTGGTGAACAATGGCTATTGTCTTAGTTCCCTTTGCTGTGGTCAAATATACAGATAGAAACAACTTAAGGGAGAAAAGGCTAATTTTATCTTACACTTCCAGGAGAATGTAATCCATCATGGCCGGGAAGACATGGCAGGCAAGGCAAGTAAGCTGGGGAAAGTCATCTGTTCAAAAGTGCTAAGTCACAAGGCTCATGACTCTTGGTAGTGCATTTACATGACACCCAGGCTTTTCCTGGTCATGCTCTATTTATTAATGTGGCCCAGATAGTAAAAGGTTTCCAGTCCTTGGCCAAATGGCTGTTTTATGTATATTAATCTTGTTGTCCCTGTCTCTTGTCCCTACTCTCCTGCCACAGTACCAGCTCTGGACTTGTGTGTAGAGATGACTTTCCTCTCTTTTATTGGTGACTACTCTGTGGTCAGCATTAGCACTAGGGATATTCAGACAGCCATGGGTGCTGTGGCACAATGGAAGCTGCATTCTTCCTGGCCTTCGCCCTTGATGACTCAAGTGCTATTAGAACTTGCATAGATTCAAAACTTATTTTGTAGCTGTGGTGCTTTGAATAGGTACCCCCATAGACTCATGTATTTGAATGCTTGGCCCATAAGGAGTGGCAGTATTAGGAGGTGTGGTCTTGTTGGGGTAGGTGTGTTCTTGTTGGAGGAAGAACACTGTGGGGGTGGGTTTTGGGGTCTCCTATGTTCAAGGTGTGCCAGTGTGTTACACTGCATCCCTTCTGCTGCCTGTGGATCAAGATGTAGAACTCTCAGCTCCCTCAGTGTGGCACACAGTTTCTCCTTGTTACCTGTGGATCAAGATGTAGAACTTATGGCTCTGTCTCCAGCACCATGTTGGCTTGTGTATTGTTGTGCTTCATGCCCTGACAATAATGGAGTAAATCTCTGAAACTAAGCTAGCCACAATTAAATGTTGCTCTTTATAAGAGTTCTCATGGTCATGGTGTCTCTTCATAGCAACAAAACCCCAACTAAGATAATAGCCAATCCCTAAGCCCTGAGAACCAGGAGAGAGAGACCTGCGAGGGAGAAAGAACCTCTCAGCAAAGGTGATCTTCCCGCTTCCCCCACATCTCTTCTTCTGACATTTTCTAGCTGTAGGTATATAGCTTCCTTCCTGGTTAATATTTAAATATAAAAGCATCAAATGAATTTTTAAGAAGTAATTAAGCTTTTTTATTTCTCCTTTAAGACTGGAAGGATGGAAGGTCTTCTTCCTAGAAAGCCTCAATTGCCCTTGGTTGTAGCTCAGAGTGCAGTGCGGGCAAAGTTTGTCCTCTACCTCCTGCCCCCTTGTCCCTTACATCCTTGGTCAAGGCTTTTCTTACCTTCTTTTTTTTCCACATTGGTTGATTTTTATTTGGATCTCATTTTCAGTACAATTTACAACATTGTCCCTGATTATACACATGCTAAGTGACAGAAAGGGTCTGCAATAAATACATTAAAAAAGAGGAAAAGCTGTGAAACTAAGTGGCACACAGTAGGTCCTATGGGAGGTGTCTGAGAAACTAAGTGGCATACAGTAGGTCCTAGGGTGTGTGTCTGAGACATGAAGTGAGTAAGGAAATGGAACAAGAGTGTCAGCCACAGCTCTTCAGTCATCCTCCTCTTTTGCTCCATTCTTGAGGATTCGTGTAAACTCAAAGGAGTTGAAGTTCCCCTTTTTGTCAATGGGGGCCTCCCTGTACAGCTTATCCACTTCCTTATCTGTGAAGCAGTTGCCCATGGTTGTCAGCAGCTCCCTCAGGTAATCCTCCTGGATGGTGCCTGTGGCTTCCTCATCAAAGCAAGTGAAGGCATTTCTGATGATGTCCTCGGGATCAGTGCCATTCAACTTCTTTCCAAATATGATGAGGAACATGGTGAAATTGATGGGGCCCGGGGCCTCATTCATCATGATTCCCAGGTAGGCATCAGTGGGGTTCTTCCCCAGAGATGCAAGCATGTTGTGCAGGTCCTCCTTTTCAATGAGCCATCCTGGTTCTGGTTCATCATGTTGAGGGCCTCTTTGAACTCTTGGATCTGGGACTGGTCAAACATGGCGAACACATTGGATGTTGCACACTGAGGGTGCTTCTTGATGGTCTTGGTCTTTGCTTTTTTGCTTGATATGGTGGCAGTTCAAATATGATCTGAGGCTGCACGCACAAAAGGGCCCAACTGGCAACATTGACCAGTGGCTACGGCGGGACATAGGTGTTGTAAGCCCACCTTTCCCTTGGGCCCACAGTCTAGTCTCCTGGACAGCTTCCCTGGGTGACCCAGGATTTTTTTCTGACCCTCTGGGCCAATCCTAGATCTGGCTCCCTGGTGGGTTCTCACCTATCTGTTCTTCTTTGGACCCCTCCCTCTCTCCTGTCATTTACCCCATCACCTACTGCCATTTCCATAATGGTCAAACCCTAGTCCACCCCACCTACCCTCTGTCCCCTGGGGCTCTTTAGCCCTATAGTCTTCTGTGACTGCACAGACTCCCTCTGGAGCCCCAGGACCCCACTGCCATCTCAAGGCTTCTCAGTCTTTCCCATGAGGATGTACCACCCTTCCCAGGCACTCCCACCCCAGGGAGGCAGTTCATGCTGTGGGTCTTATAGCAAACAGAAACTGTGCCCAGATCCTCTGCTCTGGCAGGAAACACAGCTCCATCTCCTGGTATTGATTACCTAGTGATACACTTCCCAGTGAGCAGAGGCTGGGGCTGTAGCTTCCCTTCTTTGGTCTTCACAGCTCCCCCAACCCCATCAGATTTTATTTGAGGCTGCAAGGTCGGTAGGAAGTGCTGCCCTCTACCAAGATTCATCCCTCAGGCTTCCTCCTTTCAGCCTGTTTAATCAATGTGATTTTATAATCACATTGTTGTATTAAACCAAAGCCTTGCTTATCTCCAATGGAGCGAACCTTCTTTAGGACCAAGTGTGCTAGTTCCCTATTCCTGCTGTACCAAGGTAATTTGAACTAAGCTTAGTGATTCACAACGATGCTCATTTTTTACCTACAGTTCAGGAGCCAGAGGGCTGGTGCAGAGAGAGTATACTCCCCCACTGGGTCTGGGAAAGAACCCAGATCCTGCCCTTCCTAGTTTCCAGCGGACCTATATCTCTGAGCTCACCACCCTTCCCTCTGTCTTCAGAGTTGACCATGCGACACTAACCAATTTTCTTTCCTTTGACTTTGCCTCTGGCACCCTGTTTGCTTTTTGTCACCATAATGATACCTGCAGTGAATCAATTGAGAGGAGGGAAGGTACACAGTGACAGAGATGTCAACCCATGGTGGGTCAGTCTTCATGGTTTGAGCAGCAAAACGTGGTGGGGCCTGTGGGGAAAGTGGCTACTCACCTTATGGTGGTGGGAAACAAAGTCAAAAAGTATGGACTGGGATCCCAAATGTCCTCTTCCAGGGCAAACCCACAATGTCCCACCCTCCTTCCACTAAAGGCCCACCTCCTAAAGTTCTATCACTTCTTAATAGTCCCTCAGGCTGGAGAGACTAACCCTTCAACACATGTCTTCCAGGGACATTCAAGATCTGAAGCATAGTCACCCTCGTTCACTTTTTGACACTCTCTTGTCCGATTTGTTCTTGCTTTCTCAGTCTCCTTTCACACTGTCCCTCCCTCCCCCATCCCTCCCTCCCTTCCTCCCTCCCTCTCTCCTTCCCTCCCTCCCTCCTTCCATTCCTCTCTCCCTCCCTTCCCAGTGCCACAGGCATGTAGACAAGACTCTATGATTCTCTGTCCACTGCTCCTCTGACTGATGAAAACAGGGTTAGGAACACATTGGGGTAGCTTACTGGGGGCCTCTAAAAATTCTCAGACAGAAACAGAAGTGTCCTGGGTTTCCCTGGCCAGTTTTGGGATCTAAGAGTATTAGTGGAGGGCTTCTTTCTAACTGCTTCTCTTCCCTTAAATGAGTACCACTGTCATGGACATAGGGAACTTAAAGGGGGCATTAGCATAGACACTTTGTGGGTGGGTTAACTGAACTGAGCACCTCCCCATATTCCACCCCAGTTCCTGCTGTGGGTCCATTGAAGACTCCCAGACTAGGCCACTTCTGGATACCTGTTTCTGCTTTATGGGAACTCTGTCTTCTTTCTCTGAAGCTCCCACTAGTGAACGGTTCTAAAACTCCTTTCTGAATGCATCTGCCCATGTCTGTGAGTTTCATTCTTCCAATTTGGATGACAAGACTGTGAAAACTATTGAGTCAACGCAAGTTTGTGTGACCCTGAGTATTTGTCCCCTCACCCCCAGTTCCTGAGTTAAATCCCACCGAGAGAGAAAGCCTCTACTGAGCTCAAAGTTTCTCACTTCCCACCTATTGTTTGTATTCCTTTTATGGGGACCCCTGTCTCCCATGCCACTCAGGTTGATCTCTCATCACAAGCTCCCTGCATACCACCACAGCGTCTCCCTCACTGTCTAAGGCGGTGGCTCTTAACCCTTTAGTACAGTTCCTCCTGTTGTGGTGACTCCCAAACATAAAGTCATTTTTGTTGTTAATTTATAACTATTATTCTGTTACTGCCATAAATAGTAATACAAATACCTATATGTGATCTCCAAAGGGTCGTGACCCACAGGTTGAGAACCATTGATTTAAGGGGACATGTCCACAGACTCTGGGGATCAGGATGGATATACCTGTCTCTTGGCACCCTTTGTTACTGTCTCTCATATAAGTTTTCTACAAATCTACCCCTGAGCTATACAGGAGCAATCCTACCAGAACGAGTATCTCCTGCTGCTGTTCTGAAAGGTATTAGGATTTTTTTCTCAGCCAATGATTGCTACTATATAGAGATACTATTGATTTATTTAAACGATCACATTCTCAACAACTTTACAGGATTCTTTTATGAGTTGGCTCAAGTTTTTCCTCCTATTTTCTTGGTGCGCTGTCACTACATTGACAAATCATAATAATCTGAGTGTCTCCCAGGCAGTTACTAGTGTCTGAACTGCTAAGGCATTTTGTATGTCCCCTCCTAGCAGTAACAGGGACCCTGGGGCTTTAGGTGGTGGTGGTGGTGGTGGTGGATTTAACTGCTGCACTGTTAAAGAAGCCCAGGCAGATGGAGGTGTGTGGAGCCTAGGCCTTCTTCAGGCTGGGGCCTGCAGCCCTGCTCTTTCACAAGGGATCTTGGGTGTCTTGGTTGTGTAGGAGTGGTACCCATCGTCTGCTGTGCTTTGAGCTCTCTTACATGGATCTGTTCCTTGGCCTCAATCCTATGCCCAGCATGGACTGCCTATGGACCACAGAGGTGGGTGGGGCTGGGGGCTGTTCTTGCAATCCAGTGTTTCCTGTCAGGGGCGCAGCAAGCCTGGGGAGTTGTCATAATTGAATTGCTAGGCAACAGATCATAAAATATTGAGAGCTATATCAGGGAAGAGAAATTAAGCCAATAATAAAAACAGCCTGGAGACCCAGCTCCTGCTCTTTTATTTATGAGGACTCCCTTTTTAGGGAGTGGCAGCATGGGTGAGCCAGTAGGGTTGCTTTCTCTGAGTATTCTTGTTATCCTCTGTCTCTCAAGGCCACCTGCAACTCTCGGACCTCTGCCAGAGGACTACCTTTGCATCACCCAGGCATGGTGGCTCACAAGAACAACCAGAGCTCTGTCTAGAGGTGCTTCTTGTCCCCTATGTGCAGCTGGTGCTTTTGGCCCTGTCAGAGAGTGCCTGGGACCTGCAGTGCTGCTGCTCAGAACAGCGAGCAATGGCTAAGGGCAGAAACCATGCATCTGAAATGTCACTGGAGTCCCCAGGGCCTTTTGCATTTTGTTTGGAGAGCTGATTGTCTCTGGAGCTGTGTGTCCTGGAACCGCTCTGCTGGGAGAATGGAGACGAAAGTGCATTCCTGCAAGGCAGAGGGTTCCCAGTATACAGTTCAATATTTGAACAGATTAAATGAGATTTTATAGTAGAGTGCCTAGTGATTCTCTGTACCCATCTACAAGCTCAATCCCCTTATGGAAGGAATGACAGTGCTCCCTGTTTTAGGGATGGATGGCCTGTTGGTGCGACTCCTTGCACCCTGCTGATTTTCACCTCATCCTATGGCTGTGGTCCTCCAGGAAGTCCTACAACTTCCTGGTGCCCCAGCTTCCTGAACTAGAAGGTATAGTGGTGTGTGTGTGTGTGTGTGTGTGTGTGTGTGTGTGTGTGTGTGTATATGTGTGCGTGCGTGCATGCTGCTACTCTGTAATGTATGTGTGCTCATGTGTATGCATACACACTCTACAAAGAATACATGTATACACACAAACTTATACAATTACATACAGATGACCACAATAATGTCCAACCCTACAATACATACACACGCATACTATATATGTGTACACACATGCCCATACTTTGATCATTTGAAGAGCCACCTTCCAGGTGAACTTGGTGTCTGCTGAACCTAGCTTTCTTCACCAGTCGGCTCTTGTGAAGCCCAGGCTGCACTCATAATCAGGAATGTACTTAACATGTCTGTCATGATGTACTAGCTCAGGCAAGTTCTCCTGGGGAGAAGGGGTTTGCTGAGAGGGAACTCTGATGGAGCTGAGTCACCTCTGATGATTTACCATCAGCAGAACACCTTTGCTATGTTAAATATATACTCATAAATGCACACAACACACACACACACACACACACACACACACACACGTTTTTGAGACAAGGTCTTACTATGTGTTTCTGGCCATCCTAGAACTCACTATGCAGACCAGGATGACCTCAAACTCATAGAGATCTGCTTGCCTCTGTGTCCTGAGCGCCGAGAATAAAGGTGTGTGCCAACCTGCCAGACTTTAAATTCATGTTTTTAATTTTGACTTTATTACTCTAATCATTTGTGTTTAAGTCATTAATTCTCTGTGTAACCTTGTCTGTCCTGTAACTCACTCTATAGACCAGGCTGGCCTTCAAACTCAGAGATCTGTCAGCCTCTGCCTCCTGAGCACTGGGATTAAAGGTATGTACCACCACTGCCTGGCTAGTATTTAATTTATTAACATGTTTTGTTTTAAAATAAAATAAAAGCAAAATATTCAGAGGCATATGCCTCTAGGAGAATATTTGAATGAATGAAACAGGTTTATAATGAGTATTTTCAGTCAGTCCTGGGCCTGAGAGGTTGCCTTTCTGATATCTGCAGTTTGCAACTTAAAACCCTTTACAGGTCTTGGCTAGGAGTCTGCAGACTAAGGGGGGGGGGTTAACCTCACCCCACCACCTGTTTCCATAAATAAAGCTTTATTCACACACACACACACACACACACACACACACACACACACAAACACATGTGCGCACACGCGCACTTGTCCTGTGCCCTGCAGCCAAGCTGTGTGCTCGATGGCTGTTGAATGAGCTCCAACAACAGTGACTGCCTGGCCTTCAAGGCCTCAATTGTCCTCCCTTAAAAGGGTTGCCATGTCCATTGTCAGATATTGGTTTTCTAACTCAGTTTAACACCAGAATCTTCCTAGAAGTTCAAAGCAAGAGCAGTCCCTGACCTTGCTGCAGATCACTGCCTGAAGCTATCAGCAGAGTCTTCTCAGTGACTCAGCACTGCCAGTGCCTACTATCCAGGTCTCTCTAGGAGAATGACTGCTGTCACTCTCAGCCTGAGGAAGGCGCTGACTGTGAACACCAACCACTGCCAGGACACAAGGTGCAGGCCACCTCAATGGCAAGGGGATGCCCACCTGTAAGTGTACCAGGAGGATTTGAGGCTGGGTTTGCAACCTCCTCCCCCAGCAAGTGGTCCTTCTTGGAGTAGTAGGAATGGAGAGGTAGATTTCCCCTTGACTCCTTCAATCTGTTCAAGGTGTGCGTGCAATGGACTTGTTCCCTAATGTAATCGCATGACAGGGGAATGTGCAAATGGTGACTGAAGTAGACACTGCTGAGACTTAGGAAGGGTTCAGTGGTTCATTGCTTCTTCCTCACACAGGAATCGGATGCATTCAGGAACCCAGAAAATGTTTACTAGATAGAGTGAGGCAGATTTTCTGTGGCCCCCAGACATATGCATTGACTGGGACTGGAGCCAGCAGGTATCAGGGATCTGTTCTGTCTACTGTGGTCTCTGTACGCTTTTACATGCACACTAAGAACAGCCCAGGGAGCTCTCTTGAGCCATCACAGGCCATTTGCCATTCCCACTGACATTAAAACTGAGAGGGGGCAAAGGTGACAGGAACAGAAGGGGATTTGAGGAGGAGAAGGTCAGACATGAGGGAGACTGAAGCTCCAGATAGCAGTCGCCAGCCCTTCCTACCACGGCACCAGCACCATCTACCATCTAGACAAATGCGTTTGCCTCTGGTGCAGGATTATTTATTTCAGCCATGGAAAGGGAGGGCATGGAGGAGTGAGAAGTGCAGGTAACAGGAGAGTGGAGGGATCATTTATCATTTGATAAAGAGAGGCTCCCAGAGAACAGCCACAGGGAGCCAGCAGAATTTGGGGCTCAGCAAGAAGGGCCTGCAGTTGGCTTCTTCCTTCCTTGGAGCTAGAGCTGCTGAGACTTATGCCTCCAAAGACTACTTATTGCCCCTGGGATGTGCCCGCCTTGTATTCTTAGCTAAGTCTCTGTGGGACTGTAGCTGGAGACTTCATTGGTTCATGTTGGGTCATGTGGGTGGCAGAGGGAAGGGAAAACATTGACAGTACACTGGGCTCTTGAGATACTTGTCCTGAGTGTCGACACTCAGAACAACCCATTTCCTGTGGTTAATGCAAGCCCACTGACTTTGGAGGCCAGAGCTTCCAGAGAGCAAGGCTCTCTCTGGGTAGGGAGCCTAAGTTGATTGGCAACCTGGTTATGTGGTCCGATAAGCACTCTGCCCAGTCCCATGGGATCTTGCCTCTCTTCCTTGTTAGCCTTGGTGATGCTCTTGGAGTATTTGACTGACACTGTGGGTTTTTGTTGTTGTTTAAGACAGGGTCTCTCTCTATAAAACTGGCTGGCTTAGAACTCTTTATACAGATGGAGACAGCATGGAGCTCAAACAGATCAGCCTGTCTCTGCCTCCTAAGGGATGAGATTTGAGGGGTATGCCACCATATCTGGTGGATATTGCTCTTTTCTCTAGGAAGGGTCCTCCAGCCCACAGTGACTGCTGGGTGGGTAGATGGCCAAGGTCAATGACAGTGAGACTCCATTCAGGGCTGTCCATGTCACAGATGGGGACATTTTGTTTTCCTTGAGTTGGAAATGGAACCCTTGACTTCAGATGTACTGGGCAAGAGCTCTACTGTTGAATATTGCCCTTAGTTCAGGTACTGTGTTCCCTAACATTCTCATCTCTTTAATCCTCACTAGAGCACCATGTCCCAGCAACCGCCAGGTCTAGACTGGTCACAGATTAGTATCTGACTCTTCCTCAGGCCAGCTGGGGACTTCTTCTTTGAAGAATGTCAGTGGGCTTGCGAAGCTCCTTAGAGCCTTGTTAGGGGACTGACTTTGGGGAGGTGGTACTTCTGGAACATGTCTGTGCAGTGTCAGCTCTACCTTAAATGTATGGGGATCCTTCCGTCAGCTCCACAGCACAGGTTGTTCTGGCAGAATCATAAAAAAGGATCCAGGTAGGCTTTGCACTCCTTGGTTCTGGGTGGGGCATGGGCTTTGATCCTAGTCACTTGGTTCATCTCATTCCACTGTTCTGAGCAGTGCCATATGCAGCCCCTCTCTAGACTGTGCCCACAGATTCTGCCTGGCACTGTTAGACACAAGTATTTTTCTTCTGGGAATCAGTAAATTTTCACTAATTTCCCCAAACATTACCAGAGTCTGTTTCCTTAAAGTACAAACATATACAGTATGTTCATCATTTAAAATATCATTTCCTTAATGGTTGAGAGTGTTCTCTGGCTGTTTCTTTCGAACTGTGAACAATTAGAGAATAGCACATTTCATTTTAGAAATAAGTACTGTTAGTGATCATCATAAGCATCAGATGGTGGGATAATTAAATTAGGGTAATATACTGGTTCCTTTGCTAATCGCTGACAATCCATAGTGGCTGTAATAACTGTGATTTGTCACGTCAGACTGCAGTGGAGCCCACAGTGATGGAGATGACTGTTGCTAATGAACCCGCAGACTTCCTTCCTACAGACAAGCTGAGATGCTGATGTCTCCTACAAAGGCTTCCTGTAGCATGTGGCTGGCGAGAGCAGGGTGTTCAGAGGCTCTGAGTGAGTGTGTTCTGAAGTTTGGGGTGTTTGTGTTGGATACACAGGGTAACACTCTGGACATGTTGTGAAAGTGTGTGTGTGTGTGTGTGTGTGTGTGTGATCGTGGTCCTGGAGGTATCATTGATGAGGACAGGGTTTAGAAATTGACTAGGCAGTTTAGGTTTAGAGGATATGAAAGGGAACTGCTTTTGATTTTTTTTTTCTGGGTTAAAAACTAAAAGTGTTCTTGGTCCCATTGGTAGCTTTGTTTTTGAAAGAGACCAGAGATACCAGAAAATAATCTAACAAGTTTTTGGTTCTGCCATGGCCTGAGGCTTGGGATGCCAGATTTTTGGGGGCAGGGGTGTTCTGGTATTTCCTTACTTTCTTTTTCCCAAATGAGCACCTCTTTGCTGGGAGTCATATACAAGGATGTTACTGGATGGAAAGATGCCTGAGCATCTTGTGGATGGGAGCTGTATTGACCAATCCATCCCCCATTCCATGCCTTCATTCAGAACAGCCTGGTTACTTCCAAGGCAGTGACTCTCCATGGTTTCTCATCTCTGGGGATTTCTCTTGCTTTTTAGGTACCCACCCTGCCTGCCTGTTCTCTCTCTCTCTCTCTCTCTCTCTCTCTCTCTCTCTCTCTGTCTCTCAAGCTATCTATAATAAAATACTTCTTTTCAAGGTCCTTCTGTGGTCCATTCAGTCTTCAAATTCTCAGGACAAAAACCTGGAGGCTGCCTACTTTGGGGAAGTTTTGCAACACAGAGTCCAACACATTTACTCCTGAATTAAAAGTCCACCTAAGAGTCAGGGATGGCTTGGCTATTCTCAAAGACACTCTGGAATGTCTTATCTTGTCACTGGTCCCACTTTACACGGGTTCTGTGCATTCATTTCTTTTCCTGTTGCTGTGCAAATTATCTGACAAAAGCAACTTAAGGAGGGAAGGGTTTATTTTGGCTCATGGTTCAAGATCATAGCCCTTGTGGAGAAGATACAGCAGCAGGAACTGGAAGTGGTTGGCCATATTGCATCCAAAGTCAAGAAGCAGAGACAAAGAAATGCTGGGACTCAGCTTCCTTCTTCATTTTTATTCAATTTGAGATCTCAACCCCATAGATGCTGCCATCTACACTTAGGGTAGATCATCCCACCCTAGTTAACCCAATCTAAAGACTCTCTCATAGGTGTGCTCAAAGGTTTATTTCCTGAAAGTCATTAAGTTGACATTTAGGATTAGCCATCCATCACACTGAAAGATGATTCTGAGACTCATGTAGGCCCACAAATCTGTACTATGGGACCTTTTCTCTCCCACCCCTCTGACATACTCTCCTGCACACATTAGGAGCTTCATGTACTTAATGATGACCCGGGTAGGATAGAGGCCTTAAATGAAAGGCTGACCTGTGAACCGCTGGAAGAAAAAAGCATGAGAGATCTGTAACATTGGTCTGGAGAGTTGAAAATTTTGATTTTGAGGGCAGAAATATAGAGGAATGGAGTTGTATATCACTTAAAAGCTTCAGCTCAGCCAAGGAGACCCTCAGGAGAATAGAGAGACAACCCATGGTAGGGAAGAAAACATTCCCCAAACACAAATCTGAAAGGGGGTTAATATTTGGGGTACCTGAAGAACTCAACTCCATGGGGAGAAAATACCTCAGTGGAGAAATGGGCAAAGGCAGACACTTCTCAAAAGGAGACATGTCACTGTCTCAGTGGGCTATGACACAATGCTTTGAACCTCCTATCATCAAGGAAATGCAGATTAAAGCCCACATTAGAGGTATTGCCTTCCAGCTGCTAGGATGTCTGCTGTCAAACAGATGGTAGAGAAGTGTCAGAGTGTAAGGAGAGGGGAAACCCTGGTCACTGATGGTAGGCATGAACAATAGAACAGTTAGTGTAGGAAAATGGCATGGAGATTCCTCAAAAGTCTGAGATGAAACCATGTCACTCAGCAAGGCCATCTCGGGATTCCAAGGGCATGAAGTAAATATGCTGGAGATCCCTACACTCCTGTGCACAGTGTGACATTCATCACAGTAGCAGAGATGCAGAAGAGAAAAGGAGACCCTGCCACTTACAGCATGTATATATCCTGAGGACTTGTCACAGGGAGTAAGCCAGGCACAAAAACCAATGTACATATCATCCAAATACTGAAACTGAAAAGTCAAGTGCAGAGGTACAGGGTAGAGTTGGGGTTCCCAAGTGCTGGGGGGTCTGCTTAGGAAGATGTGAACCAAAGGCTTTAAAATCTCAGACATGTGGGAGTAAGGTCAAGATCTCTGTTGAATGCTAGGAAAAGTATAATCAATAATCATGTAGTCTAAAAAACAAACCACACAAGACAAACAAATGAAGAAGCATCATGCATGAGTTGAGTCTGCCCAGTCAGATGCTAATTTGCTTAGTGAAGTGGCTGAAGGGTTAATACAATCTCCATCAAAACCCAAGGAGGGCATTCTATGGACAAACACGTTGATCTTGCAATCTATGTGGAAAAGCTCAGGCTGGAGAGTAGCTTGAATTGTTTTGAAAAAGGCTAAGGTGGGAGGGATCATTGCTTACAACACCTTGACTTCTGTTGCTGCAGTATCCAGGCATGGGGCTTGGAGAAGAAGTAGACACACAGGTCAGCGGGACAGAACTGCGGACCCATCCACAGGAATCTGATGTCTGATGCATGTGGGAAAGCAGTTGAACAGAGGAAGTCTCACGTCAGCTTGGCACACAAACTAGAGTTATCTGAAAGTAGAGAAACTAAATCGAGAAGTCTATATAAGACACAGCTGTAAGGTGTTTTCTTAGTGATTGCTGGGGGAGGGCCCAGTCCACATTGGATGGCTCCATCCCTGGGCTGGTAGTTCTGAGTTCTGTGGAAAAGAAGGTTGAGCAGACAGGGGAAGCAGGAGAGTAAACAGCATCCACTCACCCCTGCCATGGCCTCTGCATCAACTCCTGCTTCCAGGCTCCTGCCCTGTTTGAGTTCCTGTCCTGACTTCCTTTGATGATAAACAGTGACATGAAAATGTGGAGTGCAGGAGCTCAGGGTGCACAGTCTTAGTCTCCATGGTACTCCGTGCCTTGATTTCCTTATCCTCTACACAGGGACTACCTGGTACCTACCTACCTACCGATGAGGTTGATGTGTGAATTCATGGGGTTTAGAGAGTGTAGGTCACACTTGGTCCTCAGCCACAGGGCACTATCACATAGCTGGAATCTCAGGAACAGGCTAGGCATCACAGCAACTGTAGACTGTGGAGTTCTGAGTCCTTGGGAGAACCAAGTCTCTCTGAGGAAGGTGGCCCCTGAAGCCAGGGACAGGATGGGGCATAGGGCTCTTGTATCCTGGCTGCCAGGGAGTCTGGCTGACTTTTTTATTCAGAGGCCTCTTTCTAGGACCTTGTATAGTTATGCTCACTGGGGTGTCTTTGGGCCACTTATTTTGTATCTTTTGTGAGTGGCTCAGGTGGTCTCTTTGAATGCAGGAGTTATGATTCAGTGCCCCCCATACCTCCCCTATGCTGTCTACCTACCCCTTGCCTCCCACCATTCCTGAAGTTTCCCAACAGAGCACCCTGACGTTCTAGGGAAAAATCCCTGCTTCATTCACTTGCCCAGTTCACCTCTCTCACTGAGGAAAGTTTACTTTACACAATTCCCAGTTCCCCCTCACAAATTTAGCTTGCCAATGAAGTCATTGCTGGCAAGATGGCTGCCTGAGCACTAGCTGGTCTCTCTCTCTCTCTGGTGTGTACCTGCCCCCCCCCCCCCCGTCTCTGTGAGTGTCCATGGTGTGATGCACATCATTACATTTTGAGCCAGTAGCAGTGAGCTGGGGAAATTGGCTCGACTTTGGGGCTGGACAGATTACCTGGATAGGTATGCAAGTGATTATGAGCACATCCTGACAACAAACAAAGATACAGAGTTTCCAAAGCAACCGTCGGCTATGAAGTAAAGACAGATTCTTTTCAAGCCTGGCCTGTCACCATGTGTCATGTATAGCTCCACAACTGCTACTGGGAAGCAGGTGCCCGGATGCCAGCCTGGCTCAGCCTGGCTTAATAGAGGGTGGGTGCAGAACAGCTGTGAGAAGCACTCATTTGCCTTTCCTGAGGATCACGATTTTAGGAAGAGTGTAATTATTTTATTTCTAGAATTGGCAGCACGAATGTGAAAGGTACGGTTTACTTTGACATCACCCACTTTGCATCAGGCAAATTTTTTTTCTAGCAATAACTTTCAATTTGCCAGCTCATTTATCATCTACCGGTATTAGACATGGACATATGGACAGTGGCAAATAATCTTAAGGGTGTTTTTGTACTCCCTGTCTTAAAGGACATATTCTAAACATATTTCCCAGTACTATTTGGCTCAAGATAGTCCAATCATGTGGACCGTGACTCCTGTGGTAATGGGAGGGTTGTCACTCTCTAATCACTGGGTATGTCATGGGGTGGTTCCATGCCAGGCATATGTCGTGCTTGGAAATTGGAGGAGAACACCATTTCTGAAATATTTCTCCTACCAGCATCTAGTACAAGTCAGATAACCATGTTATTACAGCAGCTGTGTAAAATTATGAGCTGCTTGCCAAACGCCTTGGAAATCAAGGCCTAAAGACGCCTCCTACCTCACGTTTGCTTTTTTTTTTTGGACCCTGCAATAGAGGCGTTTGATTATGTGTCCTCATTGCTCTGCTGTGCAACTTGTTCACAAACTCCTGGCAGCCAACGTTTCACAAAACTCTCTTCCAGTAAAGCTCAAGGTCCACAGATGGGCTTTAGGGGCATAGCAAGAGCCCACATGTGGCAAGCACCCATCTGACTGCTGCGGCTCACAGACCGGGTGTTTTTGTCCTCCTCACTCTCCGTCCCACACAACCCTCCCCAGCCCCTTTCATCTGCTCTCACATCAAAGCCTTCTGATTTCTTTCTTGCCAACCAGGGCTTCTCAGGTATTCTCTGCCATGACTTGCCCCTCCATCATGGACTCATACGCGCTCTTTCCAAGGAAAGAATTGGGCTATGCCTAGTTCCTCCAAGCACACCTGCGTGGGCACCATGCCCACTCTTACTGGGCCCTCAGTTCTTGTTTTATCTTCTGAGTCTGGCTCATCTTTTTACCCCTTGTATCCAAGGGTGATTTGCTTTCCCAGAGTGACCCAGTCCTCCCCCTGAAGGCGCAAATAATTACTCTGTTTACTGATGTCCTTGGTTTTGCTCTGTGCACCAGTGCTAAGATCTGGCCTCAGCTCATATAGAAGATGCTCACAGTCATTGGGCAGTAGTGGGCACTGCAGGCTATGTAGTGAGTGAGATCTTGCAAGTGCAGTATATGGTACTTTGTTTCTTTGCCTGGCTGACTGGTTGGCAATATTTAGAGCCAAGAGTTTAGTGAACTTCAATTCTCAAGCCAGAGGATTTCACAGATGAGAAGGCTCCTCTCATCTATCCTTGGGGAAACCTGTAAGCAGCTATGTTTGAATGGGGCCTATCCGCAGGACGAGTAGAGTCTTCTAACATTTCCATTTTGCACTGTCCAGCTCCCCAGGAAACAGGCTCACTGTTTCCCTAGAAACTGAGGAGAGAAACTCATGACTTCTCAAAGATGTATTCTTTCTCCAAGGTTGAATTACTATGATCCTCTGCATGGGCACTGGTCACCTGTGCTTCTACCTCCATGGTCATTCCTGGGTCCTATATCTACCTATGTTTCCAAGGCTATGGTTGACACCGGGCCTTATAGACTCCAAGTTCAAACCTAGGTCACTCTCTCTCTAGCTAGTTATTCAGACCCTCGGGCTTAATAGCTAAAAACAACCATTGCTTTTCATCTTTGAGATTCTGTGGGTATTTTGAGCTGGTCCCAGGTTATGCAGGGACTGTTGTCATTCCATATCATGGTAGAGGATATTTGGCTGGTTCAAGTTGGCATACTTCCATATGTGGCAGGTGGTTCTGAGCTTTAACTGAGGGGCCTTTCATCCCAGAAGCAAGGTCTGAGGGAGGGGATGTTGCACGGCCTCATAAAACCTAGGGTCTAAGGTCAACAAGCTTTAACCCTGTGCCTCTGGCAAAGACTTGTCACAAGGTGGGCTTGGGTTCTAGAAGGTTCAGTGATGAGAAGGCCTTTTCTTCATAATCTATTTATTCATATTACATCCCAATCGCAGCCTTCCCTTTTCTTCTCCCAGCCCTGCCCTTGTAAATACCTCCCCCACTACCCTCTCCCCTTCTCTGAGGAGAAAGGAAGCCCCCCTTGGGTACCACCCCACCCTGGGACATCTAGCCCCAGCAGGGCTAAGCACGTCCTTCTCCCACTGAAGCCTAACCGGTCAGTCTAGATAGGGGAAGGAGATCCAGTGGTAGGCAATAGAGTCAGAGACAGCCCTCGCTCCAATTGTTAGGGGACCGGCATGAAGACCAAACTGAATATCTGCCACAAATATGTATGTGGGTGGTGGGGTAGGTCCAGTCCCTGCATGCTCTTTGGTTGGTAGTTCAGTCTCTGTGAGACCCTATGGACCCAGGTTAGTTGACTCTGTAGGTCTTCTTGTAGTGAATTTGACCCTTCTAGCTCACTCAGTTCTATGGGTCTCTGCATTTGCTTCCATATGCTGCTGTATAAAGGCTCCCAGGACACAGTTATGCTAGGTTCCTGTCTGAAAGCATAGTAGAGTATCCTTAATAGTGTCAAGGATTGGCTTTCTCCCAAAGAGGGGGGTCTCAAGTTGGGGCAGTCTTTTGTTGGCTGTTCTCTCAATCTCTGCTCCATCTTTACCCCTATGCATCTAGCTGAGATTCTTACAGTGGGGGATATAGAGACTGAAGTGGCCACCTGTAGCCAGGCAGGACTTTCAGTGGAAGATGGGGGATATCAACCCACCCACAAAACCTTCAACCCCAAGTTTGTTATGCCTACAAGATGCACAGGGATGAGAATGCTTGTAGTGATGTTTTAAGTGTCTTGAAAAAGGAGGGACAGTGGATGGGTTAGAGCCTACCTTGCCTTGGTTCTGCTTTCATAGGGTGAAGATATCATCAGAAAGCAGAGGAGGAAAGAGAAATTTCTTCAAGGAAGGAGGCTTATGTGAGGGAGAGAGAAAGAGAGGATCCTGTCACTACATAGTGTAACTCTGGCTGGCAAGGGCACAGTGTGGGAGCACGAAGTGGGCATGGGGCCACAGTGAGGTGCTCTGGGCTCTGCCTGAGACTGCATGCTGAACCTCATGAACAACCCAGGGTTCTAACTGCTCTCAGAGCATCATCCTCAAGTGAGGAGCTACGCTGTGGTTGGATTCACTATAGGAGAGCAGAGTTTCTCGGAAATGACTGCACTACAGAAGCAAGCAGGCAGGAAAGACCCAAACATCACAGCAGTGTGATGGAAACCACATTACATCTAGTTGTGTGTGCAGTGAAAACTACTCAGGCAGAAAAAGGAATACTCACTAATGCAGAAAAGTAACCATGAAAGAACCAATATTAAAATATTAAGATAAAAATATTGGATGAAAAGTGTATAAAAATGTCCAAATTGTATAAATGTATAAATCTGTGCAAAATGTTGTATATATGCACATGCTTGGCCATGTGTGACATGGCCAGTGAGTGACAGGATGTACGGCTGCTTCTGTGGAGCAAGACTGAGACCAGGATAGGCCACCCTCTTCTTTGTTCCTTAGACTTTTTGAGGTAGTATGTGCATGTGTCAAAAATGCAGAGTACTGCCCTTAGGCAGCTTTCTGCTACATTTTCCTAGGATCCAGTTGAGACAAGAAGATGGCAGAGATGCAGGGGATGCTTCTGTGTACAGTGCTGCCAGGAGGACAGAAGGCTGCATACATTTGAAGAATATCTGTCACCCACTTCTGGACCACATGAGCAGGTAAGAACAGAGACTGCTGTGCTCTGGGATTTGGGAACTCACATCCTTGAGAGATAAGGGACCAAGCTGGGGGACTCAGCCCAAAAGGAGGGCACAGCTTGATGGGACATTTACAAAGGATACACTAACTGTGATGCTGCCCTCAGAGGCACGTAGCTTGTTCGGGAGACAGGGTCCATGTTTAGGGTTGTTTGGGATCAGCTCTGGATCACAGGTGCTCTTTTGGATCCTGCAAGGTAAAGTTCTTTGAGAACACCTCCATATAAATCCTGGCATTTTAAAGAGGAACCTATTGTATTGGAATAGAGAAGACCTAAGCAACCTTCCAGGACCTCATGGGTACCCAGAACTTAATGGCTGTCCGCTTTTCCATGTTGTGACAAACACCTTGGAGAAACGATGAGAAGAAAGTGTGGTTTGACTTACGCACCAGAGTCCAAAGTCAACAGTTCATAAGTCAGGCTTGCTATTGCTTTGATAAAACATTGTTGGGAAGCAAGTTGGGAATTAAGGGGTCTATTTGGCTCATGCTTCCACATCCATAGTCCATCACTGAAGGAAGTTAGGGCAGGAAGCAGGGCAGGGACCTGGAGGCAGGAGCTGTTGCAGAGGCCATGGAGGGGTGCTGCTTACTGGCTTGCTCTCCATGGCTTGCTCAGCCTGCTTTCTTATAGAACCCAGGTGTAGTGAGAGTTTTGCTTTCTTAAAAAAAAAAAAACCAAACACCTCAGTTATGTTACATGACTATGTTTTTGTTTTAATCCCAGGTTTGGGATAAGAGGCTGCTTCACAGCAGGTAACAATGCTTTGCCTTGTGCACCAGCAGGGGCTTGATTTTTTTTTTTTTTGCCAGTTTCAGATAGTTTAATTCTGGGGACTCTGGAGAGGGTATAAATGGGGGAGCTCTGAGTGAGCCTATGGAGGGTGCTACTCCCCTTGCTACTCTTGATTGCTATTGTACAGTTTGTCAAATGGTCATGGGCAAAGAGATGAGACGAAGAAACTGGAAATCCTGACGTGGAAGATTGGACTTGCCCCAAGGAACCCAATGTTCCTAATCAGCAGGAAGTAGTTGAAAGAGGTCTCACTCCTTTTCCTTCTAACCTTCTTTCTCTCCTACATAGTGCTGGGGAAGGGTTGAAAGGGGTTAAGGCGGAATAAGGGTTGGAGTGGTAGTAGATATACGGACCCAAATGAAATAGCTAAACAAATACACCAATACCCAAGACCACCAGCTCAGGGATGGCACCACCCACAATGAGATGGGCCCTTTCACAACAATCACTAATCAAGAAAATGCCCTACACCTGGGTTTAAGGAGGCATCTCCTCAACTGACATTTCCTCTTTTCAGATAACCCCAGCTTGTGTCAAGTTGACATAAAACTAGCTAGCACATCTGGTTCTTCTGGGACCTGAGGTGAGGCTAAACAATTATGGTGGTCTGGGCATGTGAGCAGAGTTTCTTACAGCATAGAAGCTATGAGGGGGAGGTGAGACAGAGACAGGAGATAAGATATATCTTTTCAGGGCACACTCTAGTGAACCACTTCCTCTAATGAGGTCCTTCTGTTATGTCTCAATAATGCTACCAAATGGTGAATCCATCAAGGAGTCACTCCGTCACAGCACTTCTTATAAAACTGTCAGCTGACAATGGAGTTTCCAAAATGTGAGCCCTAGGTGATATATCAGAGTCAACCCATGATAGTCCTTCACTGTCACTTTCTGTGAAGGAGCCTGACTCCAGGCTCCACAGGAAACCTGCACAGTGAGCCAGAATATGAGAAAAAACATCACCACTGTTTAGTGAAATTCCCTCAGGGCATCGGATACTGCAGTACACACCAACACCAGACACCTAAGTAACCCCTTTGTGGTGGGAACACCAGACCTAGGTGTTTCATGGACAGGACAGACCTTAGCACATGCTTCACACAGAAGGTCTTCAGAGATAAAAACAAAACAAAACAAAAACCATTGAGAACATTACTGGTACAGCAGGAGACATTTCACCCAGGACTATATTTAAGGAACTTAACATTTGTGCTATGATTGTCTCAGAGGTTTGGGCTCTGGGAAGGTGGAAGTGGGCTGCATGGAAGGTCATGATGTATTCAGTCAGTTCTCAAATGCATCTCCGAGCCCCACATAGGTGTGTGGAGACCTGTGGCTCTTTGGTAAAGCACATGTGTGCACATTCACTTTTACAAGAAACAATATGGAGGTAGACTTGGACTCTCGAGCTCTGTTTCCCTCCAGGTTGGATGGACCTAGAAGAAAATTAGTCTTCTGTGTGGTGTCAGGACATGCAGGTAAATGTGCTGGGTCTTCTGCTCTTAGGGCTGTTGGGGGATGTTGAAAGTGTTAGCCAGACGGCTGGGACGTCACACAGCCCCTTTGAGCTCAGAGCCACTTTTCTGGTGCTTTCCACGAGTCTCTTTTCACTGATGTTAGTAGTGGAGTCCAGGTATTGAGAGGCTTTCTCAAGGTCAGCTGAGCATGGCTGGGTGGCCCAGACAGAGAATCAAAATAGCCCCTGGCTCTGCCACTCAGAGCTGCGTGCTATGGAGTGGGACAGATGGTAGGATATCATCAGCCTACCAAAACTGAGGACTGAAACTCACAGCTCACAGGAGCCTCTAGTCAAGTGTATCTAAATGCCAGCCATGGTGGCTCATTACACTTGGGGTCCTTCCCCTTAGCCCTCTCAGTACCTGGCTTCTGGTTTGGAAGTATCCATTCTCAGCCTGGCTGGGGAAGCAGCTCCTTATGGGGCTGCAACTTGTTCTTGAGTTTTGTTCTCCTGTTTCCTAACTGGATGAATTTGGCCCTGAGGACATGGTCCACCCTCTTCCAGGCCTGTGTGACTGGGCAGCAGAATGTAGCCTTTAATCACAAAGCCAGGCAGCTGTCGGCCACTCGACGCTCTGCTGAGCTGAAATGGCCACAGTGAAAAATGCTTATGACTCCTTGTGGGAATAATTCATAAAAGTTTAAAAAACTTTCTCCTGGCGCTCTCTATGCTTTCAATTTTATGTGACGGCAGGCAAAAAAAAAAAATGACCACTATTCTGCAGTCTCCGCCCCCATCTAGAGTAGCCTCAACCTTCCATCATGAGTGTGTCCCAACAGAGCCATCTGGGAGACTAGGGAAAGATGGAGGCCTTCTTCTAGCTCCTGAACAATCCCCTCTGCAGTTTCATTAACTTAACGGTCAAGGACAATTTCATTAGCAGAAAGTTTCAGACTCAGAGGCCTCAGACTCCTCTGTTTGTGGGCATATCTATCTGAATAAACAAATGATGAGAACTTAAGAAAGCATCCTATCCTCAGAGTGGATGCCACTGGCTCCATTGAAGGCAATGTCGTGTGGGACAGGGACAAACAGAACAAGGCAGCAGGTAGCATCTGAGGGCCTTATGGTGGTTAATACTTACCTGGAGGACAGATGGTAGTCATTTTAGTTCTGCATTTGCCAGGCTGCAATGGAGTTAGATGATGAGGCTCTGCCGGACCACACAGACCAAAGCTCAAACTGAGTTCATTGCGGGCGGCAGCTTTCCCTACATGTCTCCAGGTCACATCTGGGGGGAGATTTATGAGTCAAGATGCCTCATCAGCTGAGGTCCTAATAGGAACCATCTTGTAGCTGAGGTTATAGAATGATGTCTTGGAAGAGGCCATGAATGCCTCAGAGCATTGACCATTTGTTTTACAAGGGAGATAAAAGCTTTTAGGTCAGTTGAGGTCACCCCTCAACATTGTGGGCCGGTTGATCTCAGCTTAGAGAGGTTGCCCTCAACATCCGACTTCAGAGTACTGTAGAGACTGAAGCTGAATATAAGGAGAGTTAGGGAAACTTACCCATTGTCACCATTTTAAAGGGAGAGGAAGGGACTGGGAGCCAGAACAGTTGGGAGGTATTGGAGGCTGGAGAGCTAGGGAGGACTCACGCATCTTGCCTAGTGTCCTTAAAAGAGCTAGGCCTGTCATACTTTCTCCGAGTTCAGTGAGACCCCTTTCTACCCTGGTCCACATGGCTCAAGCTTTAAAAAATTGGTTGTTTGCACCACTGGGTTGGTGTTCATTTGTACAAACCTCATTGTGACCTTGGCAACGAGCTTTCACTTGAACATTATCTACATGCTCTGTGGGATCCCCAAGAGGAGACCTAATGACTAGCAGCTCACAAAAGCTGAAAGCAGGAAATAATAACTTTATGACCACTAGGCAGGTGGAGGTTAAAGTCCGACAAGAGCAGTGATTAGGAACAAAGTGCCCTGTGCTCTTAACAGCTTCACTGGTAAGTAACACACCCAAAGTGTGGGTACTCAGTGTATATAACCTCTGGGTGGATGTATGCATATGCCTTTGAAATCATCACAAGAACCAGGTAAGGACCCATTTGTTACCGCCCAATGCTGTCTCAACCCTATTAGTTCCAGTAAGAATATTTAATTTGAGACCTCCTCTCTTAAAATGATATAGTACCATACACAGACTTTTCTACTACATACACAGGTGTAGGTCTGTCTGTAGACAGGTTTCCATAGAACTATGTGTTCATGTTGATGACAGTACTGTCCCCAGCACTGTAGATACAGAGGCAAATTGCCAGTAACTTTTGAGAAACCCACCTAGAGGAGAACCAGCATGAGGCTTGTTAAGACAGTAGACCATTTCTTGTGTCTCTTACGTATTTTACCCTACAAACAAACCCGCAGAGTGTGTGTGTGTGTGTGTGTAAAAGGCCTCTGTAGTGATTCCTAGGGAGGACTTTGAATGCAAGTAGTGCAGATGTGATCCTTAATGGGTGCATCTCAGTCTTCCACTGTGAATGTGTCACCTCACATGGGCAGAAGGGAGCTTGCAGAGTTAAAGTCTCCAAATGAGATGTCATCTCATGTTACATAGGAAGGCTTCATGTCACCAGAAGGGTCATTATAAAGGACAATGTGATGAGGGAAACAAGGCCAGAGAGAAGGGATGGAAAGAAGACTGGGGAAGAGAGGGAGGTCGGGAGAGGGGGATGAAGAGAGGAGAGAGAGAGAGAGAGAGAGAGAGAGAGAGAGAGAGATATGTTGTAGGATATTTGATCACCCTGTGAACCCAGAGATTGTATTATTTACTGAAAAAAAAACATGTTTTTTTTTCTAGTTGTGGTGTAGCTCAGCCCTTAGCACACACCTTTAATCCCTCTGGCTAGGATACAAACAAGATCTTAGTATGCACCTTTAATCCCAAACAATGGAGGTAAAGTTAGTTTGTAGAAGGAAGCACCCTTGTTTGAAAGTGATGTCTAATTGAGTGGCAGAAAGTGATGACTCAGAGAAAGATTTGACAGACTAGGATATGCCCAACTCTCATGAGAAGAGAGAGGAAAGAGAAGCTACTTGAGGGACAGTGCAGAGAAGGAGAGAGGACAGTTTTACTAGGGAGTTTTACAGAGACAGGTTGAAGAGAGAACAAGTTAGACATGGGTAAAGGCAGAATGAGCTAGAGAATGAGGAGGAGCCAGAAGATTAGGACAGATTGCTAGAGTTTGTTTGAAGCCAAACAGAGCAAAAAGTCAGAGGTCAAAAGAGAGAAGACATATTGAATGAGTGAGCTTGAAGAGGAGTTTGAGCCAGAACAGCTGAGTTGAACCAGCCAGCCAGAGATCAAAAAGAACAAGAAAAGGTGAGCATATTCAGTGGTAAGTCTCAGAGTCTGGAAACATTCTAGGCCTAGATAAGATTATACAGAGGCTTCCAGGGCTAGGCCTGGGTTAGCAGACTGAGGCAGTAAGCCTCAGAGATGACAATTACATCAGGAGAATAAAAGTTACTTTTACAGAAAAGAAAGTGGGGAGAGTAGACACATATAGAAGAGGGAGGGGCAGGTCAGTACACTGCCTATTTGCTCTCTAGCTCATGAGGCCATAGGTCAGAGGTCACAAGCTCATAGATGACCATGATGTTTGGACAAATCTATTTTTCTGTGCAATCTGAAATCTGTAAGAGAGACGCCCGCCTGCTGGGAGGTAGCAACAAGGGAAGCCTTAGGACTGGTTTAGGGTAACTGTTTACAAGTGTCTCAGTGATGATTCACACATCAAAATTCTCTGTTGTTTTGTCCAAATAAGAATCTAATGAGAAAGCCAAACACTGGTAGAGGTGAGAGAGACGTGAAAATTACACAAATCCCCAAAGCGTGCCGTGAGTATCAAACATACGAGTATATTTTAAAAGACAATTGTGTCTATTATTTGTTCAATGTTTATTACTATTTTTAATCTATATTCATTAGAAGGTGCGCTTGGAACAACAGTTTCTAGTGTCCTGAATCCTCTTTCCTACTGGGGAGGAGCTAGAGGGAGGACTCTGAGATAGCAGAGTTGAGTTCAGCCTTTAAAGTGTCTCAAAGCCCTGGAGTGCTGTATGCAGCCCATTCTTTTTTATTGCAAGAATAGCATCAGGCATGCCTACCTGTGGGTCAGGTGGGAGATTAAGAGATAGGTCTTAGACTGGAAACATGGCTCAGGGGTGCAAAGCTGTCCCCTTGTCCAGGGTAATGTGTCTTTATAGTGAGCTGATGTCTGACCCTGCCAGTCCAGATGGTTGTGACCAGGTCTTCATGGGGTTTGGTGGCTTTGACAGCTTTATATAGCAGCTAGTTTCTTCTGGTGTATGTTGCTGCCTCCTCTTTGGCTCAGATATTCTGATGAACACATTCTGCATGAAAACTCATTTCCACTATTAGCTCTGGAGGCCCCATCAGTGAGCCACAGAGAGGGTTCATCTGTGTTTGGTCTTTCCTGAAGATGTGTATGCTAGTGTTTCCCAAGGATGTGCTTCAGAAAGCCAGAGAGGAAGCCATCTTAGGTGACTTCTGGAGCCCAAATGAATGCCTACAGCACCCTACAGAATGCCATTTATTTCTCAGAGATTGTCCTGTCTCCTGGTGCAGGGTATGACTGATGGTCATTAGAATCTGATACCAGAGCCCAGCACCCAAGGGCAGCCTCAGCAGCTGGGTGGAACCTGTCCTGGGAAGTCTACAGAAACTGGCACATGAACTACAGTGTTGGGTTGGGAGGTGTCTTTTTAACATGGTACCAGTGTTGTCATGGTGATGCTAGGACCTTTGCAGAGTTTCTGCCTCTAGTCCAGTGGTTTTCAACCTTCCTAATGCTTTGATAGTTTAATACAGTTCCTCACGCTGTGGTGACCCCAACCATAAAATTATTTTGTTGCTATTTTATAACTGTAACTGTGCTACTGTTATGAATCATAATGTAAATATCTGACATTCAGGATATCTGATACATAAGTCCTCTGAAAAGGTCATTTGACCTCCAAAGGGGTCTCGACCCACAGGTTGAGAACCACTGCTCTAGTCAGATAACTTTTTTTTTCTTTAAAAATCATGAGCAGTACCAGAAGTCCCAGAGGAAAAATAAAAACAAATTTATTCAGACATGATTCAGTCTTCCTCAGGAAAGGACTGAGATTTCCGTACATGCCAGTGACCAGCCCAAGCCATCAACTGTGAAATGTTCCCACAAGCTTAAGTGTTCAATACTTGGTGCTCTGATAGTGGCACTGTTTGGGAAGACTGTGAATAATAATTGGAGCCTTGCTGAAGGAAGTGGGTCACTGGGTGGAGGCAGTGTGTGTATGGTGGGGGTGGGGGACTGGAGGTTTTGTAGCTGGGTCTCATCTCATGTTTGCTCTTTGTTTCCTGAGTATGGATGCAGGTTCCTGATCCTACTGCCAGGCCTTCCCTCCAGTGACGCACTGTATCCCCTCAAACTGTGAGCCAGAATAAGCTGCTTGTTATCAGGTATTTTGTTATAGCAACAAGAGAAGTAGTCAGCACACACATGTTAAATCCTTCATGCCTCTGGGAAACTTGGTGGCTGTAATTCATAACCAAAGCTAGCAAACTGACATAAGACTATTTGTGAGTCTGGGTGCCCAGACACAGGTACAGACCTGCTGCTTTGCTATGTCCTCTCATCTTGTTTCCTGGAAATCTCCTAAGCTCAGTTCCTATAGAGCCAGACCACAGGGCAGGGCAGGAAGCCTTTGGCTCGGGTAGGAACAGGTACTAGAAGACAGCTCAATACTGGGCTGATTCTTCCTCCCTAAACTACTGACCTTCTCTTTGGATCACAACTGTAGGATGATTTGGGGGAGATTCTTCATGACACCTGAGCATGGCCCCTGGGCTCATCTGCCAGGACTTATGAAGAGACCTGACTGATTTGAGAGGGAAAGCACACCAATGTGAAGAACTGATAGGAATCTCACAGTGCCTGTCTTTAATCTATTATAGCTGCAAAGGTGTACATACAGAATGGGGAGTGGTTGCCAACTTCTGATGTTTCCCAACCCTCTAGTCCCATCCTCAGCAAGTGAGATCTGATTTTTCCTGGGAAGATGTCTGAAATGTAAACTGAATCTTCTCCAAAAGGCAGAAACAGGCCAGCCTACAGGTGCCCCAGGGGCCAGGCCGCATTGTCACTCCAGGACCAGGACAGCATGTAGTATCTACACAGAGAGAGGGAGAAAATCTCCAGCCCAAGAACATGATTATCTAGAACTGAGACAAGATAATACCCTAGATGCATGAGAGGCAGGCAAGTATGGATGTCTCTGTCCTTTCCAAGGCTTCTGAGAAGAGTAGAGGACCATGTTCCTGCCAAGAAGGCAAGAAAGAGAGTGCAGGGAAGAGGGATGCTCCATGACCATATCACAGCATGCATCTTAAGAGATGAGCTAATTGGATCCTGATCTTCCCACAGTCTTACAGTGGAAAGTCAGGCAGTCAGGCCAGAAAATAACAGAAGAATGGGGGACAACCACCAGTCATGGAGGGCTGCCCACACCACGCTATAGAGGAGATGTGTGGAAGGAGAAGTGGGTGGTGGGTAGGGTTAGCCAAAGTCTCAAACATCATAAGAAGTTGGGCCAGAAGAAGACAGATGTTCCAGTCTGGAGATAGCCTAAGGCCAGCAGTGACCATGGAAGGAGTGAGGCCAAAGATCAGGACAAGGTTGAGGTGTCTTGCAGCTGATGAGAAGAAGAGTGTGAAGCCAGGCTGGGTTCAAGGCTGGCTGTTCTTAGGGGACACTGGCCAGGGTTCCCTGAATCCATGAAGAGTATTCTCAGAGTTGGCAGAGCTACAGCATGCCATTTCAGTGGAAATAACAAGGAAAAGGGACAAGGGACAGAGCAAGCAGATATTCCCTGCAGGGAACATTCCATATTAGGACTAGCAAATACCCACTGTAGTGGTTTAGGTGCTATGACAACTGGTCTTGGTTGTCAACTTGACTGCATTTGGAATGAACTAAAACCCAAGCTGCTGGGCACTCCTGTGAGGAATTATCTTAATCAAATTGAGACATCCAGTCTGGTGAACTGAACAAGTATTGTGCTCTGGGCCTCTCCAAGGTGAGGCAGCCATTGTGGGATTACTCAGAATATATCTTGTTAGCCAATATAATAACTCCTCCCCCTTTTCTCTCCATCCTATTAATTCTGTTCCTATAGAAAACCCTGCCTAATGTAGCTGTCACACCTTGAGCAGGCAGATCTCAGACCAGTGATATGCAGTGGGAGCCAGTACACACAGGCTTGCCGAGTGAGCTGTGATTCTGTATAATTCGGCTATGGTAAGAGTTGAGATGTAGTATGATTAGAGTCAGGCCGTGGAGGTACAGGAGAAAATTAAAACAGCTGCTAATTTAATTTGCGTCCACATTCTTGGAGAACTGATGGTAAAATGAGAATCCTAATTAATCTCACTTCCCACATTTTTCACATGAGCAAACTGACAGTAGTTTAATAGTGGCTAGAATCCGGCACTTCCTCTTGGCTGGGGCCCGTTAGCTACTGTGCTCTAGGTTTGGAGCCTGTAGGGATTTTTGGTTGCACATGTGCAGGCAGGGATATCTCTAGATCTGCCCAGAAGTATCCCTGTCCCTCCCTCTTTGCATCCTCCTGTCCCATGCCCAGACTGTCTAAATTTCAGAGGGACTTCATGACTGCTGTACCAGTCTCTGGTGTCTCTCCACAAATCCTGTCCCCTTAGCTACTTGGCAGCCTGCATGGTTTTCATCAGACCGTAGACAGTGGCTTCGTACTGTAGCCAATGTGATAAGACAGGAAACAGAAAAGACAATGCCACCAAGTGGGAGAAAACCAACGTGCTTGTGGGCACTGTGATGGAACACCTAGGAAGCTTTGGGGAATCAGGAGAAAATCTATCCCAGTCACTGGAATTCAGCTCAGCCTTTGGCCCAACTCTTGCCTATCTTCCAGTCTAGCACTTCTCAGTGGTAGCAGTTTCTCCAGCACTGCCTAGAGCTGACTGCAGCATCCCCTTGGCCACATTTCCTGGGATGCTGTCACAGGTTCAGGTGCCTGAAAAGTAGGGTAGCTTGCATCTCCAGAGGCAGTTCTCTCTTGTTCTGGCTTCCCACTCTGCATTTTGGCTTTAACCCCCAGGGCAGCTGCTTTGGGTCCCCTCTTCAGTACCCGAGCCTGTCATGTGAGCAAACCCGAGATAGTCTCCTCTGTTTCTACACCGACCCCACTTTCAGTCTCCTTACAAGACAGGTCAGTGAGGACTTTCCATGCCTGTCCACTCTTTGCTTATCCTTGCCTCCCTTCATTGGCCTACAGGAGTAGATTCCACTAATCAGGACCATCTATCGGTGCCCTAGGCCACAAAGCAATGGACACGGGATCTGGTCCAGAGCAAGCACTAGACTCCAATCCCATAGCTGTGACATCCCTGGACACAGAGCCCCATGACTGGGAAGAGACCTTTTAGCTGTTGCTTCCGTTCACAGATGGACAGTGGGGGTACAGAGGACAGGAATCAGAAGTGTGCAGCTTGTGGCTTCTGACACTTCTCTGGATTCAGGTCGGTTTTGGACACGATGCTAACACATCCATGCCTGCAGGTGTGACATATGAAGACTAAAACCTTCCTAGCTGAAGCTGAAGGCTATTCTTCCTGGGATATGCTCTGAAGAAGGAGGATCTGCACTTAGATGAATGAACCAGTTTTTACATTTTAAACAGATATCTTCGAAATGCAATCAGCCACTTGACCTGGCCATTCTGGTACAGGCCCCCACTACTTGCTCACTGATGTCAGGGCCACAGCCAGAAGATTTAGTAATGTATGCACTAAATTACTTTGCTCTTGGAGTGATTCTAGCTTCAGAGCTGTTCTATCTTCTAAAGCTGCAGGTGTCACAAATAAGTCCCCTATTTTGTGTGCATCAATAGCTCACAGTACTCTTCACAGCCTTCTTATTCTCTATGTTGGGGTGGAGAGGGAAATGCAGTATAGACAACATCTACGGAAGAACTCAGACACTGGGCAGGTCTCCCAGCTGGAGCCGCGGCTCTGCCTGTGACTGGCTCGGAGGCTGCCACAGGTCCTTGAATCACAGAATTGGTTAAATGATTCCCGACTGTTACTCATTGCATTTTAATAGCTTAATATCTTTGTTTAGGCAATGGAGTTCTGGAGGCCAGGGCCGGCTGAGACAAGCCTTGGCTGGAATGAGTGTACTCTAGGCAAGGAAACAGAGCAACTGTTTAGAATCCAAGGTCCACAGATGCCCGCTGGTAAGTTAGGATGTTTCTGATCACACGTGGACCAGGATGAGCTAAGGACTGGGCCATTTCTTTCACTCAAAAGCAAGGGAGCATTCAGACATCACTGAACATTAGGAGACTAAAACACCATCCAGCTAAACAACCAACAGGTAAGCTGCTCTCACCCACCTTTGAAGCCCACAGTCTCAGTTTCTTGTGGTCTTCATGAATTCACTCAGCCTTAGCTCCAAAGACATTTTTTTCCACAGTGTGTAATATGTCTCCTGATTTTTCAAAAGCAGCATCCTAAAGTAGTGCAACATATGTTTTTAAGCATCCTAAAGTACAACCAACACACACGTTTTTATGCAGCAGTGAATCTTGTTTGCAAATGAGATTTTGCATTTCTCAGTGTACTGTTCAGCATCATACCTCTTCCTCCTTCCATGACACAGCCTCTTCCTCCTCCTCTTCCTTGGACACCTACAGTAAGGCTGAGTTAATTGGCGCCAAGAGCACTGTGTGGTCAGGCCCTGAGCACTGGGTTCCCTGGGTTCCATTTTATCAGCACTATCTTCTCTCTCTTTAAGGGGGAAAAAAAGAATCTCTTCCTCAGGTGAAAGATTTAAAATTGTGCATATAGTAACTACAACCGTTTTAATCAGAAACCATAGAAATGATGAAAAAATGGTGCTAAAATTTTCAGCTGACATAACGAATATGCTGAGATCTCAGCACAAGATGGCAGGTGGATTTCTAATTTTGCCTCCATGTCTTGGTCGGGCAGCCTAGCTCTGGCTGGTAGCTGGCATGGCTTTGGTTGGGGCCTATCTTTGGGTGCTCTGTGGCTGTCCCTCTTTGGGACATAGCCTTCTAGCTTCACATGCCTGGTATCTAGGTGGAGTTACTAAGGTCAGTGTCAACTTCCCTCCTGACAGCACACTAGTGCCAACATTTATCTTGCTAAGTAACAGTTTCCATGTCTATTTTAAAATTTCAAAGAATGAGAAAAGCCATGAATACTTACAAGTGTTGGGACCCACCTGGAGGATTCTTTAGGGAACCTGGTTCACTTTTTTTAGCAGGCCATGCTGACAGCTAGCTGCAGTAACAATGAGACTTCCGTGGAGTGCTTGGTGTTGGCATTGGCATTCACTAATGTCATGGTAGCGAGAGCTGGACAGCTGCAAGGCGCTGACCTGGATCCCTTCATGTTCTATGGCCTCTTTCTTCCTCCTGCCTAAGTTCACCATGCCTTAAAATAGTGAGTGAGGATGTATTATTTCATCTGCAGGGTCGAGGTCCTAGTTGGTGGATGGAGGAGCCCTACAGGGCACAGACATGGCCTCCACAGTAGTTGGCTAGAGGGCTAGGAGAGCCAGGCAGAGCCATGGCCACAGGTCAGGCAGGAAGACTTGGTTTGGGAAGCTGGTGCTCAGCATATGCAGGAAGCAGATGGGAAAGGAGATTTTGCCCCAAGTAACAGCTGAATGAGAACGGCTGTAATGGCAGGTTAAGGGATGTGCCAGTGGGCAGCCTTAGGTGGGAGGACATGGTTGGCATGCTGGTCAAGTGTGCCTCACACCAGGTGTGGTCTGCCTGTCCCCTAGATAATCTGTGAGGAGCAGGACACAGATTGGGAGGCAGTTCCCAGAGCATTTACCACCTCCATCCTCTTCCTGGCTTGCACGACAGAATGATGTTCCCTGCCCTGACATTTCTATCTCCCATCTTCAACTTCTTATGTTTTTACTTTACAACTATGGAAATTAACTTGTAATAGCTGTTTCAGAACCTCATTGCTATAGTTCATTTGTGATTCTTGTCATGTTACTACACTATGTTTACCCTATACCCTGTGTACCTGAGGCCCTGTTCTAAAGGGAATACCGCCCATCCCACTCCTGTGGGGGTTGTTGGAGCTACAACATTCTGGTGGGTCTTCAGACTGAGGGGGAGCTAACCGTGCACACTCAGCTCTCTCCCCAGCTTGCCTGGGTGCCTGCTCTTCCTGCTGCCCTCCTGATGTTTTACCCTACACTTCTGTCTGCTCTGCCTCTTTCAAAGCCAGATGGCTGGACTTGTGTGAGATCCCCTGGCTCTGCTCCCTAGAATAGCCCCTGGGCTATAAGCTGAGAGCCTGTAGGCCTCCCACTGCAGTGGCTTGCAGCTGTGAACCAAGGAGCTGCAGGGATCCTCATTGCAGCTTCACTTCTTCCTAGGATCACATTGATTTGAAACCTGCTGTCCAGTACTTTGAGAGCTGTTATTTCATATATTTAATTGGGTTTTCTACTTGTTTCCACAAGGAGGTCAGTTCCCACAACAATTGATCCCTTAAGGTTAAGGAAGAAGCTGAGTGAGGCTTTGTTAGTTTATGGCTGCCCATTTTGCTTTTTGGGGGGAAGGGGGAACTGTAGGATCTCATGTAGCTTAGGCTGGCTTGGAACCCACTATGTCCCTTCTATGTGCTGTCCTGAAAAAAAAAACCTCTATATAATATTATAACTGGGTGTCAGCCAGCATGGGTGAAATCAACCAATCTCATTCAACCTCGTGTGTGTGTGTGTGTGTGTGTGTACTTGTCATTTTTTCTTTTTGTTTTTGGAGACAGGAAGTTATCCCGGGATAGCTTCAGACTCAGTATATAACTGAAGATCTTAAACCAATTTTCCTGCCTCCACCTATCATTGCAGACATATGTCAACATGCCTGGTTTTATGTGATGCTGGGATAGAACCCATGGCTGCAAGAATGTTAGGCAAGCACTGTACTAACTGAGTTACACCTGCAGCCTTACAATGTGCTCACGTTAAAGGACGAAGAACTCAGTGCCAAGGGTACTGGTTTCCATTGAGCTTCTCTCTCTGCAGTAGATAGCCTGCTTCCTTGTGGGTGGAAAATGTCTTGTACCAGGTGGCCAGACCTCATTGTACTAGGTCACATTGGCTGAGTGAGTTCTTGGTAGTACACGGGAGTGTGTGAATGCACCAGTGTGTGTGTGTGTGTGTGTGTGTGTGTGTGTGTGTGTGAGAGTGGGGTATGATCTCAGGTATGAGTGTTTGTTTAGATATACCTAGCCTGAGGTAGGACTCACATATAACAAATATACTACTTCCTGCAAAGCCTCTTCCCTCCCAGGGTATCTCAGCTTAGCTCCTAGATGCCCCTCAAGCAGCTGAATGCCTGCACAAGCTTTCTGCCCCCTTTCAGCAAAGGAGGTCTCTTAGAGGAGGAGATCAGCGTTACTGTAGGAACACAAAGCTCTTTATTGGAAGACTGCCTTGCCAGGAGGGAGACTTTAAGTTTAGTGGGTTGGTGCCATAACCTACCTAAGGAAGTCCTGGGCTCCTCACTGTGACTGTGCAGCTTCCAGGCTGTAAGAATTGCAAGGGAAGATTAAAGTGGGACCTCCATCTACAATCGCCTTCCACAGACAGGATGGACAGCAGAGCAGGGTGTTTGTAGCCCCTAAAAGTTAGGGTGATAAGCTGTTAAGCCCAAGGAGCCCAGCAGCGTTTGGTGGGGTCATGGGTACCTGGGAGAGTCTGGCTGTTCTTAGGCAGGAGAGTGCCAATCGTCAGCATACGGACGCTACACGAGGAGTCAGCAGCAGCCAGCAATCTCTCATTTCTATTAGTGTCAAACAAAATGCCTAGATTAGCTTTAGACAGTTGACATAACCATGTGCATTGCGCATCATGCTGTCTCACAGCCTGGCAGACTGTGGCTGCACTTGGCCAGGAAAGAGTGTGCAAAGCAGAGACAGATGCTGGTGCCATGGCTCTAAGGAGACGTCTGTTTCCTCCAAAAGCTGCCAGCATCCCTAAAGTCATGTGGAGCATGGCTAGTAGAAGTGTTATGGTGAGCTCATAGATGATAGTTGCATGTGTCTTGGGCTGTGGTGGGATACTTCATGTTGAAAAGTAAGAGCCTGGGGTCCATGGGGGCTAGACTTTAGTGAGGTCCTTAGGGTAAGGCCAAGGTCCACAGTCGTGCTTTGGGTTCTTGGGTAAGAAAAGGTGGGTATTTAGAGCAGCTGTGAACTTTTCTGGTATTCTGTGCGAGACTAGAGTGAGTGGGATATGAAAATTATATCCATTCATCCATCTACCCACTCATCCATCCACCCATTCATCCATCTACCCACCTATCCATCCATCCATCCATCCATCCATTCATCTATCCATTTATCCACCCACCCATCCACCCACTAACTCATCTATCCATCATCCATCCATTGATCTACCTACCCACCCATCTACTTTCTCACCCATCTAACTATATTTCCATCAATTTTCTCACCCACTTCTTCACCCATCCACCCATATATCCATCCACCTACCCACCTGCCCATCTATCCACTCACCCACCCATCCATCAACCCATCCACCCACCCACCCATCTATTCATCATCCATCCATCAATCTACCTACCCACTCATCAATCTTCTCACCCATCTAGCTACACATCCATCCATTTGTTCACCTACCCAGTCACACATCCATCTACCCCCACTAACCGATCTACCTACCCAAGTCCTGACCCATGTGCCCAGCCTCCCATCAGTCTGCCTATTCATCCACCTTCTCATCCATGTACCCATCCACCTACCTACCCATCTACTCACCTACTTACCTACTCACCGGTCTACCTACCCACACACCTACCCATACACCTATTTATCCATCTTCACCCATCTATCTGTCCATCTGCCTACCTACCTCTTCACCTCCCCCCCCAGCCACCTACCTATATACATTTCCACCTACCCACTTATCCACCCACTCATGCATCCACTAGATTTTTATGATTTTCTTTACAATGCTGTGGATTGAGCTAGGACCTTTCAAAGCCCTGCACTGTATCGCTGAATCACTCCAAACCTCTCTATAAGTCTTCCTGGGTCTCTGTACATAGCAGGTATGTGCTATTCCCCAGGACCAAACATGCACCCAAAAAGAGTTAAACGGGAAAGAGTGGGTTTCTTGCTCCACAAGCATAATGAATTTTGTCTTTTCACAGCAAAGAACAAACAAACAACCGAAATAACAACAAGACAACTGTCCTAAGGCCAATGTGATGGAACTAGGCAGGGACTAAGTAATAACTAGGGTTAGATGAATTCAGGAGGTAATGCCTGTGTGTTCTTAAGGAAAGGTACAGCAGACAGCATCTCTTCCCACCCCCACAAGAGGTCAGTGGCATACAGTGGCAAGGTGAGACCCTGTAAATCAAGAGAATGAGTGCCCAGAGTGACCGTGACCTTCCAGGTACTTTGGCTTTGGACTAACCAGGCTCCAGAGCAGTTAGGAACAAGTGCCTAGTATTTAAGCATCCTATCCGTGGCTTGTTACCGCAGCCAAGAAAGAATGATATGACCAAATCCAGGACAAAATATGAAGGATTTCTATCTCCTGAAGCAAAAATTAGTGGTGCAGTCTGGCAAAGGCCTTTGTCGACTGGTGAGCGTGCAGCTCAGTTTGAAATCAGATTTCAAACACCATCAAAGAGATAAACCTGTGGCTTTTATCTGCTTAGTGAACTTTCTAGCTAGTCATTCAAGTACACAGAAGCATGGCCCCATCTTTCATGGAACAGGGCACCTCCTCAATGTCCTCTGTGTTTATGGCCACACAATCCTGTTGTGAAAGTTCTTGAGCCTCATTTCAGATCTTGTCTGGCTTCACTTGCCTTTACCTGTGTGTTTTCTCTTTCTGTTTACCATTTACAGATCAGTGGTTTCTTAATGAGGAAAATGGGACGATTTCACTCTGGATGCTGAAATGACCACCCCCACCCCCAGATTCTGACACCACCAGCAGCTCCAGCAAAGAACTTTAAGGTTCAATACTACTGCTCTGCAGATTCAGGGAGCAGAAAGAGCCCGCAGAGCCTCCACCTCCTGTTAGCAGTGAGGAGGCAATCTTTGAGGAAGAAGCTTCTCAAGGGACCCTGGAAGGTCTTCTGGCCCTGGAATTCGGCAGGTGGGGCACTCCAGGCTTTGACTCAGACCTTCAGTGCTAGGGCATGCATAGAGGGAAGCAGGGTGCCAGGCCTGGCTCTGTTTCTAAGAAAGGAAGTCCTGTGGGGCTCCTGGGTGTTCCAGGGCCAGTGCCTAAGCACCTGCAGCCCGTTAGTTGCAGCTATCTCTGAAAACGTCAGAGTCCACTTCCGGTGTCTACTCCCATCAAGTCACATTGTGGGAAGGCTGCAGCTCCTTGAGAGTCTCTGTGCTGGTGCGCCAATGCTGACCCAGAGGATAAAGCACTCACTGAGTCCCACCTACAGCAGACTGTTCGCTACAGAAGGGGAGGAGACTCTCTGCTCTTCCTTTCTTCTAGAATCACTTAAAGGTTTGCAAGATTAAGCCCTGCATTACATGCTCTAAATTAAACTCCCATTTAACATTTTCTTCTTCTAAGTCTGGCACTAATGATGCTGGAGCCAGGGTTTTAAGCATGCCAATTCTCTGCCAACTGCATATCTTCCTCTTTATCATGCAATCATCTGATGACTTCTGAAGATGGATGGCTTACAGGGGAGCAAGAAGAAGGCAGAAGGTGAAACTCCCTGTTTCTTCATAGTTACATGCAGTAAAGGGATGGCAGAAACCCATGGTGGCCAGGGTCACGAGGAGTCCCTGAGTTCTAGTACAGATGATGATCAGGTAGGCACCATAGCTGGGCCTACTGAGGCTCTGAGAACATCCCTGGACCCCTGACCCCAGGACTCTGTTTGGGTGGAGCACTTGGTGGTTTTATCCTATTAATTTAGTTTGATTATGTTTCTCCCAGTGTAGATTTCTGGAGATCCATTCAAAGCCTTATTTATTTTTAGTAAGTGACACTGGCTAGCATCAGGTCTGCAGATGGGAACTGCGAACATTCATGTACAGGATTGTGTGTGAATACAATTTCTCTGTTTCTCATTTCCCTGGGATAAATATCTCAAGGTACAGTTGCTGGGCTATGGGGTAATGGGAGTTATATTTCTAGGAAACTGGGTGGGCTCCTCTTCACAGTCATACCAGCAATGCTGAAACGACCCAGTGTCTCAGCATCGTCCCAAGCTCTGGCTATAGTAGTCATTCCTGCAAGCCATGGTTTACTGGGGATTTCATGTGTACCCCTACACACTGTTTGCTCTGTGACCTTTTGGCTGTCACATGCTCTATCATCTTCATTGGTAAAGTGACCATGCATATCTGAAGCCCTCTTCTAGTGGGGTTTTTAGGTTTCAAGTGGCTCAGTTCTAAGCATTCTCTGTTTCTCTGTATATGTCCTAGAAAGAAGTTCTCTCTCTCCCTCCCTCCCTCCCCCTCCCTCCCCCTCTCTTTCTCTTTGTGTGCGTGTGTATGTGTGTGTGTGTGTGTGTGTGTGTGTGTGTGTGTATGCCAGAGGTTGAGGTTGAGTAGCTTGCTCAGTTGCTCTCCACCTGATGTCTTTAAACCAAGATCTCTCACTAAACACTGAAATCATCCATTTGTCTAGTGTATCTGTCTGGTGAGCCCTGGGGATCTGTGTTTCAACTTCCCTAGTGTTGGGCTTACAGGTATGCCTTGCTTCACCCAGCTTTTTATGTGGGTGCTGGGGATCTTCAATTAGGTCTTCATCCTTGTACACTGTGCACTTTACTGACTGAGCCATCTTCCCAGCTCCCTAGATTGTGATTTAGATGTAATGTCAAATAACTCTGTGCTTGAGGGGCTGAAGAGTTGGCTCAGCAGTTAAGAACATGTACTGTTTTGGCAGAGGACCCAAGGTTGGTTCCTAGCACACATACTGGGCAGCTCACAATAGCCCATTAACTCCATCTCCAGGAGACTTCAATGCCCTTGTTTGAACGCTGTTGCCACCTATACTTACATATATGCATATATATTCACCCCTGACATATACACACAATTTAAAAAGGAACTCATTGCTTGGTTTTAGATCCTTTAAAAATGTCTTCTATGTCTAATACAATTATTTTGTAGTTTTACACCCAGGTTCAGCATCTATTTTCAGTTTAGTTTTATGCAAGGTATGAAAGTTAACCCAGAATCGTTCTCATTCTCTCTCTCTCTCTCTCTCTCTCCTTCCTATCCCCCTTTCTCAATTGCTCCAGTGGCTTGTTGAAAAGTTCTTTATTGAATTGCTTTTGGACCTTTGTTAAAAATTAGTTGAATAGATACTTGTGGATTGGATTCATTCCTGAGATCTATATTTGTTCCTTTGACCTATACATCCATCCCTCTGTAGTACCACAAACTCTTGGCCGCAGGTAGCTACATAAAAATCTTAACATTGGTGGGCTGAATTCTGTCATTTAATTCAGGTTTTTTTTTTTCTATTTTAGTTTCTTTATTTTTTTATGTCCATTTTGAATGGATGTGTTTAAATTGCAAAAATAGCTGTGTTTTTTAACAATAGAAATTGTGTTAAATGTATTAATTTAAAAAGAAGTGACATATTTACTGTTGAGTATTTGAATCCCAGAACATGAATGCCTCCACTTATTTACATCTCCTTTGACTTCTTTTGTAGGTTGTTTGTTATGTTTTATCTTGTTTGCTTTTGTTTTTGTTTGAGACAAGGTCTCTGTGTAGCTTTGGCTGTCCAGGACCTTTCTATGGTTTTCAAGACCATGCTGGCCTTGAAACTTCTGCATATGCCTCCATCATTATGCCAGACAGTATTTTGAAGTTTTTGATGTTGTGAAGATGTACATGCTTTTGAAGGCATGTTCACCATAGAGTTTCATTTTTGTAATATTTGAGATATGTGGTAGCCCTGTGGATTTAGTCTCATTGTCTGTGTAATCACACAGGTCAGTGGAAACACAATGGAGTTTTGTGTGTCAGCTTTGTATCTTCACTGAATCATCAATTAGTCCTCATAGTTTTTAGCTTTGGTATAATTTGTGACATTTTTTATATAAGCAACCATGGCAGGTTTCCATCTGTGGCGGGAGACCTCTGCCTGGGCCACCAGGGCACCATAGCCAAATAGCGCTGGGAGAAAGATAGCCTCCCAGGAGTGTGGGCAAGCCTGTCTGCTCAGAGGGACCCACCTGGAATACCCAGGACACAGAGACTGAGGAGCGGGCTTCTGGTTTCTTTCTGCTGCTGGAGAGCAGATCCTATGACACAGAGATCCATACTCAAATAGTGCCAGGAGAGAGTTGGTATACCAGGCAACCTTCAATGACACACCTTTAAGCACAGGCAAGACTATCACTTCTGTTCAAATTCACTGGACCAAGAGGGACCCTTGCAGAGCCATCAGGACAGAGGAAACAAGGGACAGCTGGGGATTAGATCCTTCTTGCTTCTGTCTGCACCCCAGAGCTGACCCTGCACCACAGCTCTCCAAACCCAAATTCCTCTAGAGAGAACTGGTCTTCAAGGAGTATTGACACCTAGGCTTGCAGGAAAGACAAGCCACAGTCAGAGAGAGTAAGACCAGTTAACACCAGAGATAACCAGATGGCGAAAGGCAAAGGCAAGAACACAAGGAACAGAAACCAAGGCTACTTGGCATCATCAGAACCCAGCTCTCCCACCACAGCAAACCCTGGATACCCCAACACACCAGAAAAGGAAGACTCAGACTTAAAATCACATCTCATAAGGATGAGAAGATTTTAAGAAGGAAATAAATAACTCCATTAAAGAAATACAAGAGAACATAGGTAAACAACTAGAAGCCCTTAAAGAGGAAACACAAAAATCCCTTAAAGAATTACAGGAAAACACAATCAAACAGACGAAGGAAATGAACAAAACCATCCAGGAACTAAAAACAGAAATAGAAACAATAAATAAATCACAAAGGGAGACAACCCTGGAGTTAGAAAACCTAGGAAAGAAATCAGGAGTCATAAATGCAAGCATCACCAACAGAATCCAAGAGATGGAAGACAGAATCTCAGGTGCAAGAAGATACCATAGAAAACATTGACACAACAGTCAAAGAAAACACAAAATCTGAAAAACTCCTAACCCAAAACATCCAGGATATCCAGGATACAATGAGAAGACAGAACCTGAGGATAATAGGTATAGAAGAGAGTGAAGATTCCCAACTTAAAGGATCAGTAAATATCTTCAACAAAATTATGGAAGAAAACTTCTCTAGCCTAAAGAAGGAGATGAACATATATATACAAGAAGCCTACAGAACTCCAAATAGACTGGACCAGAAAAGAAATTTCTCCTGTCACATTATAATCAAAACACCAAATACACAAAATAAGGAAAGAATATTAAAAGCAGTAAGGGAAAAAGATCAAGTAACATATAAAGGCAGACAGATCAGAATTATGCCAGACTTCTCACCAGAGACTATGAAAGCTAGAAGATCCTGGGCAGAGCTCATACAGACTCTAAGAGAACACAAATGCCAGCCCAGGCTGCTATACCCAGCAAAACTCTCAATAATCATAGAGGGTGAAACCAAAATATTCTATGACAAATCCAAATTTGCACAGTATGTTTCCACAAACCCAGCCCTACAAAGAATAATAGATGGAAAATGCCAACTCAAAGAGGGAAACTACACCCAAGAAAAAGCAAGAAAGTAATCTTTCAACAAACTCAAAAGAAGATAGTCACACAAACATATAAACAGCATCAAAAATAACAGGAAGCAGCAATCACTATTCTTTAATATCTCTTAACATCAATGGACTCAATTCCCCAATAAAAAGACAGACTGATGGACTGGATCCGTAAACAAGACCCAGCATTTTGTTGCATCCAGGAAATGGACCTCTGTGTTAAAGAAAAACACTACCTCAGAGTAAAGGGCTAGAAAACAATTATCCAGGCAAATGGCCCCAAGAAACAGGCTGCAGTAGCCATTCGAATATCAGATATAATCAACTTTCAACCAAAATTCATTTAAAAAAAAGATAAGGAAGGACACTTCATACTCATCAAAGGAAAAATCTACCAAGAAGAACTCTCAATTCTGAACATCTATGCCCCAAATGCAAGGGCTCACACATTCATAAAAGAAACTTTACTAAAGCTCAAAGCACACATTGCACCTCACACAATAATAATGGGAGACTTCAGCACCCCACTATCATCAATGGACAGATCTTGGAAACACAAACTAAACAGAGACACAGTGAAACTAACAGATGTGAAACTAACAAATCCAAATGGATTTAACAGATATCAATAGAATATTTCATCCTAAATGAAAAGAATATACCTTCTTTTTAGCACCTCATGGTAACTTCTCCAAAATTGATCATATAATTGGCCACAAAAAAAACTTCAACAGATATAAGAAGACTGAAATAATCCCATGCCTCCTATCAGATCACTACAGAATAAGGCTGGTCTTCAATGGCAACAACAACAACAGAAAGCCCACATACACATGGAAGCTGAACAATGCTCTACTCAATGATAACTTGGTCAAGGAAGAAATAAATAAAGAAAGACTTCCTAGAATTTAATGAAAATGAAAGTACAACATACCCAAACCTATGGGACACAATGAAAGCAGTGTTAAGAGGAAAAATCATAGCTCTGAATGCCTCCCAAAAGAAACTGGAGAGAGCATATACTAGCAGCTTAACAGCACACCTGAAAGCTCTAGAACAAGAAGAAACTAATACACCCAAGAGGAGTAGAAGGCAGGAAATAATCAAATTAAGGGCTGAAACCAACCAAGTAGAAACTAAAAGAACTATACAAAGAATCAACAAAACCAGGAGCTGGTTCTTTGAGAAAATCAACAAGATAGATAAACCCTTAGCCAGACTAACCAGAGGGCACAGAGACAGTATCCAAATTAACAAAATTAGAAATGAAAAGGGAGATATAACAACAGATTCTGAGGAAATTCAAAAAATCATCAGATCCTACTACAAAAGCCTATACACAACAAAATTGGAAAATCTGGATGAAATGGACAAGTTTCTAGACAGATACCAAATACCAAAGTCAAGTCAGGATAAGATAAACCATCTAAACTGTCCCATAGTCCCCAAAGAAATAGAAGCAGTCATTAAAGGTCTCCCAACCAAAAAAAGTACAGGATCAGATGGGTTCAGAGCAGAATTCTATCAGACCTTCAAAGAAGACCTAATACCAATACTCTTCAATCTATTCCACAAAATAGAAACAGAAGGAACACTACCCAATTCATTCTATGAGGCCATAGTTACACTTATACCAAAACCTCACAAAGACCCAACAATAAAAGAAAACTTCAGACCAATTTCCCTTATGAATATCGATTCAAAAATATTCCATAAAATTCTTGCAAACTGAATCCAAGAACACATCAAAATGATCATTCACCATGATCAAGTAGGCTTCATCCCAGAGATGCAGGGATGGTTCAATACCTGGACATCCATCAATGTAATCCACTACATAAACAAACTCAAAGAAAAAACCACATGGTCATTTTATTAGATGTTGAAAAAGCATTTGACAAAATTCAACATCAATTCATGATAAAAGTCTTGGAACGATCAGGAATTCAAGGAGCATACCTAAACATATGCTCCTTGTTATACAGTGAATATACAGTGAACCAGTGGCCAACATCAATCTAAATGGAGAGAAACTCGAAGCAATCCCACTAAAATCAGGGACTAGACAAGGGTGCCCTCTCTCTCCCTATCTATTCAATGTAGTATTTGAAGTTCTAGCTAGAGCAATTAGACAACAAAAGGAGGTCAAAGGGATACAAATTGGAAAGGAAGAAATCAAAGTATCACTATTTGTAGATGATATGATGGTATACTTAAGTGACCCAAAAAACTCCACCAGAGATCTGTTACAGCTGATAAACATGTTCAGCAAAGTGGCCGGATACAAAATTAACTCAAGCAAATCAGTAGCCTTCCTAGACTCAAAGGATAAACAGGTTGAGAAAGAAATTAGGGAAATGACACCCTTCACAATTTTCACAAATGATATAAAGTATCTTGGTTTGACTCTAACCAAATAAGTGAAAGATCTGTATGACAAGAACTTCAAGTCTCTGAAGAAAGAAGTCGAAGAAGACCTCAGAAGATGGAAAGATCTCCCATGCTCGTGGATTGGAAGGATTAATATAGTTAAAATGGCCATCTTGCCAAAAGCAATCTACAGATTCAATGCAATCCCCATCAAAATCCTAACTCAGTTTTTCATAGACTTAGAAAGAGAAATTCTCTGGCTAAGATAAAAAACTCAGGTGACAGTAGATGTTGGCGAGGATGTGGAGAAAGAGGAACACTCCTCCATTGCTGGTGGGAATGCAAGTTGATACAACCTCTCTGAAAATCAGTTTGGCGGACCCTCAGAAAAATGAACATAATACTACCTGAGGACCCAGCTATTCCACTCCTGGGCATATACCCAGAAGATGCTCCATCATGTAATAAAGACACATGCTCCACTATGTTCATAGCAGCCATATTTATAATAGCCAGGAGCTGAAAACAACCCAGATGTCCCTCCACAGAGGAATGGATACAGAAAATGTGGTACATTTACACAACGGAATACTACTCAGCTATTAAAAACAATGACTTCAAGAAATTCGCAGACAAATGGATGTATCTTGAAAATATCATCCTGAGTGAGGTAACGCAGTCACAAAAGAATGAACATGGTATGTACTCGTTGTTAAGTGGTTATTAGCCCAGAAGTTTGAAATACCCAACAGTCACTTCACAGCAACAGTAGGGCTGAGTGTGAGGTCCCAGATGGAGGAGTTGGAGAAGGGACTGAAGGAGCTGAGGGAGTTTGCTTCCCCAGGGAGACAGCAACAGTGACAACTGGCCTGACGCCCCCCACCCCCCGTCCTGGAGACTGATCAACCAACCAAAGCGTACACATGGAGAGACCCATGGTGCTAGCCACAATGCGACAGAGAAGGGTCTTGTTAGTCATCAGGGGGAGGAGAGGCCCTTGGGCCTGAGAGTGTTAGATCCCCCAGTAGAGGAGAATGCCAAGGAGGGAGGATGAGAGTGGGTGGGTGGGTGGGAGAATACCCCCATAGTGGCAGGGGGAGGGGGAGGAAATGGGGAGGTTCCAAAGGGGAGATCTGGAAAGGGGGAAACATTTGAAATGTAAATAAAGTAGGAATAATATAATAATATAATAATAATAATAATAATAATAAACAAAAAAAACAAGTGCAGAGTAGAATTTTCTAGAAACTACATGCATGCTATCATCACTCTGGTGTTAACATATAATGGATTTATCTTGTTTATAAAATAATTAATAAATAATATTTTAATTTAAAATAAAAATCATGATCTTGGGCTGGCTAGATGGCCAGGTGGGTGAAAGTGTCTGTTGCCAAGCCAGATGGCCCGAGTTCAATTCCCAGCATCCTCCAGGTAGAAGGAGAGAACTGACTCCTTTAGGATGTTCTCTGACCTTCACCTGAATGCTCTGGCTTGCACACAGATGTGGCTTGGAATGCTGGCACTGTGTTGAGTTCCTATGGTAAGGGGTCACAGGCTTTGCTCCTCCTATGAGCCTTAACGTTGGAATTAGATTTATTTTTACTAATATTTTTGAGGCTAATTCTCTCTTATCCTTAACTTGCTCTTGTTGAGAGCTCAGCCCCTTCTCCTCTTCACTCCACCCCTGCCAATTCTGGCTAGGCAACAGACTTTACACTGTTAAATTAGACTTTGTTCAATTTGACAATTAGATTTTGTCAAATGCTTTTCCTGCATCAAATGATGGAATCATATGGTTTTCTGTCTTTAATTTGTCAACACAGGATTGCATTTACTGATCTCAAAAGTTGGACCAGTGACTTTTGCTTTCATTCTGGTTTCTATTTAGTTCCACCTCTGTGTCACTGGGTGGCACATTCAGTGATAGGGCTGCCCTTCCCAAGGCAAGTTCTGTCTCCATGCTGTTTTGAATCAAGAGTGTTTTGGATCTGGGATTTTTGTCATTTCTGGTATTAAAAAGCTCTCAGAGTTGGTAACAGGCGACTGTTGGGGATTCTGCTCTTAGGGAAGAGCCTTGGTCAAGGGAGAGTCGGCGTCTTTTGTTTTAGCACTTGGATGTCTTTGCCACTATGGGAAATCCTGAATGGATAGCTCTAGATCCTCCTACCCAGAGAGAATATTATGGATACTGAAAACCTGTCTCCCTTCAGACCCCTTCTGAGATTCCGGAGAGTTCTTTGACAGAGGGATGCACTTAAGTGTTGTCCAGCCCCATTTCTTTCATCCTTGGTTCTAGACATTGTGAGATTGGAGGAACATCTCCATCCATCTGAGTTGCTGAGCATCATCTTCTAGTCCAAACTGTGTCTATGAAAGTGCTGCTCAAGTCTCTGCTCTTTGGTGTTCTGGGCTGTTTTCCTGAACACTTTGCGGTTACCATGCTCCCCTATCCCCGGTCCCTCTCTGGGCATCAGTGGATCTTACCTTCTTCTCTGGTTTCTGGTTTTCCACACACTCTGTACTTGTGATCCAGAATGCTACTGTGGTGACCATATCTGGCCAGCTCCCTCATGAGCTGCAGTTTTTAGCTCAATGTCAGTATCAACCTTAGGCATCCACTTCTTCTGTGTAGGTGCCACATTGTAGTCCTGAACTGGGGAGTCCTCGTCACATCCTAGATGCCTGGCCTCCTTGTCTCTGTGAGTGTATGAGGTATTGATGTTTTGGGTAAAGTCCTAGGGTCTAGTGCATGAGACCCATAGATGGCCCTAGAGGACTAGAGGCCAGGGGCTACTCATGATTCCCCCCCACACAAGCTGAAGTGCCAGGTGGGTCCTCTTCTCACTAACAGAGGTCACAGTGTCATTTTTATAGGATATTTGAGAGCAAAGTGTAATGTGAGTTTTGGGGGTTATTTAAAAGGAAATTATGTATTAAAAAAGGGAAGTAACTTTTGAGGAGAAACACCCACTGGGGAAAAGCAGTTCTTAAGAGCTTAAGAAGTAATTGAGCCGCAAATTACACCTTCCAGATGGTGTGAGCACACAGCAAATTCAGAGCAGAATCGACCCTGGAAAAGAAAAGGAGGCCCTAGCTCGAGAAAGCTGCAGAGCTAGACAAGTAATTATCCGTAAACATGGACAGGGGTGACCAGGAAGCTGCAGGTTTCCTTAATCTGAGAAATGTTCAAAACAAGGACCCAAAACTTATCTGCCCTGGTTCTGTTCCCACAAGACATGAATATTCATGAACAAATCTGTTTTTAAACTGGGCCACTTTCCCCAGTCACATGTGAGCTAATGCAGACACATGTTATCCCGACTGTGCTGGAAATGGGGGAGGAATGGCATCGAGCCCCTCCCCTAGCACATGCAAAGTAGTCTCAGAGACTCATGTGTCTTGTGATTCGAGGTTACTTTCTGATGTTTGTTCCTATGTGTGCTAACTGCCTGTTTCCTCCTGTATTAAACATGACGTGCTGAGTGCACAAGCTGGACTCCAGGACTCAGGGAGGAAAAAAACCATAGCTGACCAAGTTGGGCCTCCAGCTGCCCAGATCTTTACAGGACCTTGGTTGGTACCATACAGCCTTGGTCATTCTGTGTCACTGTCCTGAGTGGCTTCTATCCTTCACTCCCTCCTGTTCCCTGGGCATGGGACACAGTGACTTGGTGAGAGAAGCCAGGCTGGGAGCAGAAAGGAGAAACACATATACACAGCATAGTATGTACACACACACACACACACACACACACACACACACACTGGGTCTGGGAGATCTGGGTCTCATGAGGGGTCTTGGCTTGCTTGTCTATGATATAGGCTCTGTGATGGCAAATTTTGGTTGTCAGCTTGATACACAACTGGGAAAAGGAACCCCAGTTGAAGAATGGCCTCTATCAGATGGCCTGTGGGCATGCTGATGGGACATTTTCTTGAATGCCACTGATATAAGTGGATGGTACCATCCTTAGGGCTTGGGCTTTATAAGAAAGGTAACTGAACATGAGCCTGAGAGCAAGCCAGTAACAGCCTTTCTCTGTGTTTCTGCTTTAAGCTTTAGCATTGAGTTCCTGCTTTGCTTCCTTCAGTGATGGACTGTAACCTGGAAGATGAAATAAATCATTTCCTCCCTGATCTGCTTTTGGTCATGATGTTTGTCACAGCAACAGAACGCAAATGAGAACAGAGTTGGAATGTGAAAGCACCCAAGGTCTACAGAGCACGTAGGACTGCAGCAGGAGATGTGCCCTTGCCCCTGCCCCAGGGAATCAGTGCAGTAAGGGAGCAAGGCATTTCACATGAGGGTTAATGCTGTGCCTCCTCCTGCCCTGCTTCCTCTCCAAGAAACTGAGCTCAGTTGGCCCTCAGAACATCTGCATGAAGTGACTTCCCAAAGTCATTGTCTGGTTCAACTTGGAGTGGAATGGTCCTAGGCAGTATTCCCTGGTTCCCCTGTGTCTGGTCTCTCTAGGCAGCATCCGTAAAACGTGGACACCTGCCTTGGCTTTCCAGCCTCTTGGAACCTCTTCCCCAAGAGCAGCAGCTCAGGTAAACATGTGTTCATGTGCAGTTCCCTGTAATGTTCACAGAGTCCCGGGTCAGCATGTCCCCTGCTGAACTCCTAGTTCTATATCCTTGTGTATTCTAGAAGAATTCCTGGGACCACAGCCTCAGCACAGCTCCACCATCCTGGGGCTGTCATGAGAGGTTTAATAGAGAAAGTAGATGGTGTCCTAGAACTGTGTGGTGGGGCACTGCAGCTAGGGCTTTCTACCTCTCCACTGGCCTAGCTCTTTCCTGAACCCCGCAGTCCATAGTGACCACAGAAATTGGATCACTCTCTTAACAGGTCTCAGTGCAGCTAAGTCTAATGAGAGCCATGGAGCTCAGGCTGTGGACTTCCAGTGGACTCTGCTTAGAACTGTGCATGTGCTTGTGAATCTGTGTGGGTGCTGTTTGCAGACGCATGTGCATGCTCTGATGGGTGTGTATGTGCTGTGCTGATGTATGTTTGTGAGCACTATGTGCACAAGCATATGCATGCTCCAGTGGGCAATATGGGTTATGAAAGTATGTGTGTGTGTGTGTGTGTGTGTGTTGGTGTGAGTACTGTGTGCACAAACATGAGCTTTTGTGTGTGTATATGCTGTGTGCAAAAGTGCGTGTGTGCTATGCTGTCTGTATATGTCTGTTGTGTGTGCACAACAGTGTTTACTCCTCTGTGAGTATGCATGTATTTTACTGATGTGAGTATGTGTGCTGTGTGTCTTCAAGTGTGTATTCTCCTCTGTGTATGCTGTGCTGATGTATGCACAAGCATGTGTGTGTTCCTGTGTGAGTGTCTATGTGCTATGCTGATGTGTATGTGTATGTGTTCTTGGGTGTGTTTGCTCATCTATGAGGGTATATGTACTGTACTGATGTATCTCTGTCTGTCTCTGTCTCTCTCTCTTTCTCCTCTCTGTGTGTGTGTGTGTTTATGTGCTGTGTATCTTAGGGTGTGTTTGTTCCTATGTGCTGTGCTGGTGTGGTGTGTGTGTGTGTGTGTGTGTGTGTGTGTGTGTGTGTACTATGTGTCTTTGGATGTTTGCTCCTCTGTGAGTGACTATGTATGTGCTTGGTATGTCAGAGCTGTGTGCATCATTAGCAGGTCTCTCTGTGGGAAAGGGTGCGATCACTGTAGAAGCTAGAGTCCCTGGTCTACTGATCATGGACCTCTGATACGGCCATTGCACTGTAGACTGGGGGTCCCAGGATGATGCTATTTGGGGAGGGGCTATAGTCAGCTTGGCAGCTCTGCATTCACTGGTGTGTGCATGTCTACCAGCTCATTTGATTCCAAAATCCAGAGCATACAATCTTTGCCAGAACACATGTAATCACCATTTCATAGATTGTAGGTGGTACCTGGAAAGGCCATCAAATTTGAGTAAATAAGACACCCACTGAATACTTGCCAATGCCAAGGGGCATCATTCACTGGTCTCCTTGATGGGAGGGTGAAGGTTAATTTGGTGTCATCCTCAAATAAAATAAAGTGAGTATAAAAGAACAATAGAGCTGGGTCCTCTGATTCCAAAGTCTGACCCTGCCCAGGCTCTCTTCTGGCATTCAATGATCTGAGCAAGGTTTTCAATCACTTCTTGGTCCAGGACCCTGGTACTAGTGATGTAAGGCTCAGCTGCAACAAGTTGGGCATCGGCATCACAACTGACTCCTGTGGATGACCTTTTAAGGGTTCCAAGGCTTGTTTGCTCAGGATTTGACACACCTCAGCTCCTTATGTTTATAGTAGTCTAATCCATGGGTGGCACAGGATCCCTCTACATGGGTCAAGTTTCAGACCTGAAGTCACTTTCTTGAGAAATGATGTTTCAGGACCCATTGGTGAATGGTGGGGCTCTGCTTTGGAAGACAGGGCCACAGATGCTGCCCTTGCTCTGTTGTCACTGGGGGTGGAAGGCTCTGAGCTTCTTAGCACACTGTCTGGAATGAGACAGGCAAGTGCTCACATTCACTTTCTGGAGTAGATGAGAAACAGCATGCAAATTGAGATGTGGCTGTGTTCCTGAAAAATAGGCAGTTTATCTCTGAGTGGGGAGGTGTGTAAGTGGAGGAGACAGTCTGAGCCTTGGGATTATGGTCAGACAGACTCCAAGAAGTTGGCACCAGCCATTGATGTCACTGGCTTTACTGTCAGACATTGGATTCTAACTATGAAAATGAGCAGGCTTCTCTCTCGCGCGTTCTCTCTCTCTCTCTTCTCTCACTGTCTCTTTCTCTTTGTATGTGTGTGTGTGTGTGTGTGTGTGTGTGTGTGTGTGGTGTGTATGCTGGTAAGCTGCTTTTCAGATATTTGTGCCCCAGGGCACCCTGAGGCCATTCCCTGAACCTGGGCCATATAAGGCTGCCTCGCCCAAAGGCTGCCCCTCCACACAGCTGCCTTCTCTGTGGAGCTTCACAAAGTCAGTTTTCAACACTTGAGTTTATAGAAGCCCAAATGAGGGCCCAAGTAATAGCCAGGGAGGGGCATGGAATGAACCTTGAACCTTGTTTTCAAACCTTGGGATTCAAATCAGGCTCAATTTGAAGGACATTGTACATGGCGTCATAACTCCAAATTAGCGATGAAGGGAGACCAGGCAGGGAGATGGATGCCCCTGCAGCCAAAGTAAAGCACGCTGATTGGCCCAGCTGAGAAGAATAGGGGCTTTTATCTCCTCCTTACAGCAAACAGCCCATTAATAGAGAAGCATTTACTGTCACTTCCTGAGGAATAAAGACATTAAAGATGCTTGATACTTAAAATTATGTTTACATTGTCTGTGAAAATGTGATAAATACACCCCATAAAAACAGCAGAGAACTCGACTTTCACTAAGTTGCAAATTCAGAGCTTCATCTGGAAGGAGACCCTCCTGTGTTGTCAAGATGTGTTTCCTGGGAGATGGCCCCAGCCAGTCAGTAGAGCTGGCAGGGGTACTGGGGCCACTGTCTCAGTGATGACTGGCTGGCTGCTGTCTATGTCAGAGAGGGCCCTGTCTTCAATTCTGCTTCCCTCACCAACGTGTGTTCTGGTCATCGAGTAGAGGGAGTCTAGCCTTGTTCTTATGCGGCCAGCTGCAGCCTAATTACTGGGTCTAATTTGGTAACAGGCAAGTGCAAATTGATGCCAGGCAGCAACAAGGGTCAGGAAGGAGGCACTGATGGTAGCCAGAGAACACAAGCTGGAGGCATCTTTGCCATCTGTATGCAGATTTGCTCATGCAGATGAGTCAGAGGAGAGAAGGGACCTTGACTGTCTCCTTTGAGTCTCCTTCAAGTCTCAAGCGATCAAAATGCAAATTGCTATAAACAAGGAGATAGAAGTGCCCCTCCCCCTTCCTTCACTTCCCTGCTGCAAGAGCCAAGACTGCATGGGCTGGCTCCTCTCTGCTCCAGGACATCAGGAAGCCTATTTCCAGAGTGCAGCTGGAGAGGAACAGCACTCTAGGCTGTCACTGGAAGGGGACACAGGCTCTAAGATACAGTGCATGGTCACAGGCTTTGGAAGCTAACTACACCTTTTCACTGTTCACTTGCTTTTTTATTCCTAAGAGGCTTCTCTTTAGTGTGATGACATTGATAGTTCCCTGTATTTGATAGTTCCCCCTTAAGTGGGGCTGTCAAATTACGAAACAAGATGCTATGTGGTCTGGGTTGCTGGGGTGGACACAGAATTCTGTCTGAGCGCTGAGGATGGAGTCTTTGGAGTCCCCATTTGCATAAGACCAGGGTTAAGGCATACCCATAATTTACTAGTCTGATATTGCCTTGCACCTGCCATCTGCCCCCATCCCCATAGTGTGTGAGTGTAGAGGAAGTCTACCCCTTTTTGAGAGGTATATGAAGGTGCTGTGGACCTTGGCCTTTCTCTGAGCTCTGATGGGCAGATGTTCTCTGAGATGCTACCCCATGACTCTGGCTGAAAGTTGGACAATGATGCTGAGAAGCCACTGAAAGTCTGGTGGCCCTGCAATCTCCTGTGGGGATTGGGAACAAGTAAAGGACTCTCTAGACCTCTGGTGAACAGCAAAGTTTCAGGGGAGGCTGCTCTGGAAACAGGTGTTATATACCACTTCCTTACTTGTGAGTACTGACCTGCTGAAGCACAGCAGCTGACCTAGGGCAACTGTCATTTGAGGCTTGCTCTTGTTGGTTCTGGGAGCCCAGGGCTCACCATCCCCATATGGTGCAGGCTCAGCCACTGATAGAGCGTAGGCACTGGGGTAGAGGCACAGAAAGGAGGCTTCGTCTAGCTTTAGAACACTCTGGGGAGGCAAGGCTCAAGGCTCAAGGCTCAAGGAGTGGGGTGAGGGGTTCACTGACAGTCAGGGGGAACTCTCCAATTTCTGAGCCCTTGCCTCCTGGAAGCTGGCACTTCCGAGACTCAGGGGCAGAGCAAAGTTGGGGATAGTCACATGGATTATATGCTTCCCTCTGGCATCTCATTCTTTGTAGGGCTACTAAGGTGTGACTTATTGATCTTTTCCTCGAATTAATCTTTACAAAGACAATATTTAAATAAAAATCCTAAATGTACAATGACAAGTGATAAAGCTAATTGAGCATAATAAGAAGGCCTTTTATTAGCCACTGAGACGGTCTGGGTAACTTCTCAGATAGGAAAATAATGAAAGATCAATACTGCTGGTGGACGGAACCGATGTGACTAAATAAATCAAGGGGACTTCCTGAAAGGAGGGTATTTTACACGTGTGAGGTGAATTAATCTAAGTGTCAATAGGGAAAACAATTACAAAATGGAAGCTAGCCAGCCCGTCCCGCAGGAGAGGTGTGCACACAGGAAAAGTCTCCTTTCTTTTTGTACCGGTACAAGTGTCTCAAAGTGGACATCCCAGCCGAGGCCTGGGATGTAGCAGTAACAAACTAATTTTTGCGTATGCTCAGGAAACTTACCCTCCTATCCTAGTCATTGTCACTGTCCCTAACAAATAGCATGTATGGTATAAAAATCCCTGTGGTTTCCCATGTAAATGGCTGATAATTAGTGCCCACTTAGAGATTTCAGAGATGTTTCAAGAGGTAATTATTTGAGATCTGGGCTACTTGACATGCGGTCATGTGTTACTCTGTTGATTTATCATTTACTAGCACTTATGTTGTATTAATATTCCAAGTATGAGAGTCATCAAGCATATACAAATCCTAATTTGTCATGTGTAGAAAGAAAAACACCACCCAAGAGGCTCAGCAATAGCCCAGATGTGGCATCCAGGCTTGATGATATACTGTGGGCAGAGAGGCCTATCACATTCCTTGGGGCCAAAAAATCAGACTGGAAATTGATGACCAGAAGGGAGGACAGCTAGGGACACTTCAGGATGATCTTGCAGTGGGCAGCAGGGAGCCGGAGCCACCTCCTTGGATGATCAGATGTTGCTCCTGTTTCGAAGGGAGAGACTTCAGAAAGTCTCCAGCATCATAGCTGATGCAGCTCACTCTACGACAGTTGGCCAGGCAATGATCGCCAGGGCATTTCCAACATGTTTCTTCCCTTTGTGAAAGTAGGGCAGTCTGAATAGTAGGATCCTGGGTTTAATCTAATAAAAACAAAAATTGCCTGGGTGTCCCTCTCTGATTAGCCTTTTCTAATTTCTCTACTTGATTTTAAGAGACCATTAAGGGCAGGAAAGCATGACCTGGAAAAGAAAACACCATTCTGACACTGGTAGCCTGTGGATGCTCAGTGCCCAGGCTTTCTTGTTACTGTGATAAAAATACCTTAATAAGAGTCACCTAAGGAAGAAAGGTTTATTTTGGCCCACAGGTCTAGGTTACAGTGTGCCCCAGTGGAGAAGTCAGAGCAGCAGGAACCTGAAGAAGCTAATCACATTCTATCCACAGTCAAGAGCCAAGTGATGAATTCATGCTGCAGCCCAATTCTTCAGTACTTACATAGTCAGGGATTTCAGCCAGAACATGATACTGCCTACAATGAGCAGATCTTCTCAAGACAGTTCACTCAGTTAAGACAACCCTCATCCCTAGGCACCCAAAGAGGACCATCTCCCAGGTGACTCTAGAGTTGACAACTAATGTTAACCATCACACCATCTGAAAGTGTGTGCACATTCACACTCATGCTTACACACTGAGAGATGTCCTTCTGTGCAAGCATGGGAGTATTTGTTACAGATAGATATCATCCACTTGTGGGGGCCAGCTTATAAAAGGAGAGGACAGGGACAGAGGCAGATTCACATGACATAGACCCCCTGCCTCTAATCCCTAGAAGGACAAACTGTCCTTTATGCCACCTATTCTTAGAGAACTCATAGTCCTCCTCATCACCAAGTCCCCGAAGACTCTCCTCTTGGATTCTCACTTGCCTCCACCCCCTTGAGCAGTCATCATCTTACATCAAACTTTCTATCAAATGTGAAGGCTACTACATTTTGAGATGGACAGTTGATAAAGTTACACAAAGCTAGTTACAAAAACAGCCACTGTGTTTCCATGGGCTGGAGAACTGTGATATTTGAATATTATGTATATTTTGCGAAAGTTTTGCAGCACTGGCATGTTTTCTGAGGGTGTAGGGGGTGCTGCTGAGCACATATTTTAGTCAGATGAAAGTAAGTGGCTTGCCTTTTCCCTTATTCTTACCCTTGTCAAGCATTTATTACATGTCAGTGAGATCCCTCATAGCCATGGAAAATGAATAGAATGTTGTTCTCTGCTCTTCCGGGGAATGAATCTGTCAGTGTGGACAAGAGTTCAGCTGTGACACTGGCTGTGAGACACCCAAGAAGATATGCAGGGAAAACCCTTGGCAGAGACTCACTGCCTCTTCCAAGGGAGACTTCAGGAAGAAGCTTTCCAGATGACCATTGCTCCCTGACACACCTTGGAGGTGGTGGAACCTGAAGGTGGCAAAATAGGGTGAAAGTAGTTCCCATGTCCATCCTGAGTTCATGGGCCTCACAGACAACAGGTCTGTGCACAGGATGCTCACGCATGGGAAGGAAGTCATTGTTAAAATTACAGCTAAGAACACAGTGCAGTCCCCAAGCAGACATCCTTCATACCCCAGGCTCTGTGGAGTCCACAGAGGATGGTGCATCTGCCTCCTGCTGTTCTGATGAGAAGATCTGGGCACCAAACTGCAGCAACAAGGCTGTGCAGGCAGGTCTGACGTTTTGCTGGGTTTGAGCTCAGGATCTTTTGTGGGTACTGTTAGCTTCACTCTGAGGGCAGGTATGACTCATGGGTGGCAAGAAGAGTGAGGCCAGAGGTCAGATGAGATGTTCAGGGCAATCATCCTTACTCTTATTTTTTTAGAGAAGTCCAAACTTCCAGAAAATTTCCTACCTTTCATCCCTTTAACTTGAAGGCCTGGCTCTTGTCTCTGCTAAGCATGCAGAGACGCTGAGCTGGGGTGTGCCGGAGGCTCACCACTCATCTAGGTCAGCACTGCCCCACCCTCTGTCTCAGGTGGGTTGGTGGTCCGTGACCTGTTTAGCCACAGGAACCTGCCAGACCTGTGGCTCTGTTTGCTCAGAACACCCCCCAAAGAAAGCTGCCACACACCCTGCTCCCTGTCATCTGGAATGTAGATGTACCAGTGTACTCTGAACAAGACTGTATCATGCTGTCAGAATCTAAAATGCAATACAATGCCTGGTATAATAAGAGAACTATACAGATGACTGAATGAGCACCAGCATACACTTTTTAGCTATGGCAGACAGCATGGTATGTTTCCATTGGCATGGAAAGGCAGCCTCCACATGCTGTTAGCGCTTCAGGGGAAACCGGGCATGGTAGTGAGCACCTGTAAACAATACTCAGGAGGCAGAGGGAAAAGGAACTTAAGTTCCAGACCAGGCTAGTCTTTAAGATTCTGTCTTTAAAAATACGAATTTTATTTTATTATTATTTTTGTGTGTGGGGTTTGCCTGCATGTATGTCAGTGCATCTCGTGCATGC
>JADRCH010000138.1:5581105-5598699 GCA_019843965.1 Rhynchomys soricoides | reverse complement strand
ACTCATACATGAATGCACACACATATCCACACACATGCACAGGCACACACAGACACATATACACATACACACACATGGATTCATACATGTATATGTGCACACACACACATGCATGGATGCACACACACACACACCAAAGTTAACTGAATAAAATGTGTCTGTAATCCTAATATTATAATTTAAGTTCTTAATTGGGAAAAAAATTTAGGCTGGTCTTTATGTGGGACAGAGGCCCGGTTTATTTCTTGTTTTATAACAGAGCATGTAGAATTATCCAATAAATACTCATTGAATTGAATCAAAGGATAGCCAAGCATCACCACCCAGCCTCCGTACCCAGAATACAATTTTAAAAAATTATTCAGTCAACAGATTTTTGTGAAAAATCCACACATCACATGCAGCCTTTACAATTGCAAAATAGCTTAGTCAGCAAACACTGAAGCATCCACAGAGGAGGGGATACAGAGTGTTTCTTCCACTTTCCGTCTCTGCTTACTGAGGTCTCCTTGATGACTGATCTGAGGCGAGAGGTTGTTTTAGTCCCTCATGGTGGGGGTCTCTTAGTGGTAGGCACTGTCACTGTTTAGACAGAGGCACAGTGATCTCACTTGTACATTGAGATCGTATTGTGGGCTGGAAGGGGGCTGAGAGCCTGTGACAAAGCCAGGGTGTTCTGAGCAAAATCTCTCATGCATGCCTGGTCCAGGAAGACCTGTCTGTGATTGCTATTCTCTTTAACAACCAAACAAAGTGTTTGAATTCACAAATGGTGACAGGAAAATAAATGATTGCATATTTCCATTTTCTGTGCAGACTGTTATTTTTAATTTTTCTTTTTTGAGAACAGAGTTTTTTTGTTTTTTGTTGTTTTTGTTTGCTTTTTCCTCTACGAAGACAACATGTATAGAAGTGTACTCCTTTCATCTCTATGGGGACATAAGCCATTGTGGTGTAAACAGGCTTATACCTTTTGAGAAAATCTAGGAGAACATGCAGACTCATTCTGTCTAGAGCTAGAGGCAGGCTGTGATGATCCTAATAAACCCACTGGATGTGGCCCTGAGGAAGATGCTCTTAAGCTTCCAGTGAGCCTGCAGGAGCCTTTGAAGGATACTGAGGCTGATATTGTACTCCAGGCATGGGTTACACATTTCAAGTGCTAGTGATATTTGGAAACTGACAGCTGTTTAGCAGTGTCGGGGCCGGGGCAAAGCAAGCTACAGTGATGAGGAAATAAGGAAACAGGTGTGTCTGCAGAATGGTGACACAGACGTCCCCCACCCTTGCGCTGTGCAGGGAAAGAGGAGACGCTTGTGGAATAGTGAATGGTGGTGTTTGAAAGGTAAAGGTGGCCCTTTTGGGTACCTGGCCACACATGATCATTGGACTCCTTATGGAGCTTGTTAAGATCAATGAAGGCATGTACTTTCTAAGGCATGTGTTCATGTCATTACTTCAGTTCTCATGCGACTGCTTTTCTGCACAGATAGGTAAGTTCAGATCTGTGGGGTATTGGCCATGGTTTTAATCTTGTATTTGAATCTAGGTCTATCTGCTGCCTGTCTCTGGCTGCTTTTTATCTCAGCCTTTCTGGGCCATGGGCAGTACCCATGATTGATTGTTGGTTCTCACATGGCCTGTGACTTTTTGTAACATTATTAACACAGTTTAATGGAAAGCAGTTGATGTGGTGTTTTGGGCTATTGAGTGCTTTGGCAGTGAGGGTGGGTTTCTGTGCAGGCAGCAAGTTCGATTTACCTTCAGTCAGTCAATGCTGCTGTTTTTGCATACTTGCCTGGGTGTCATAGGGTCACAGGGATGCTTTGAGGACTGAGTCAGTTCAACCATCTTCTATGTTAGGAAAAAGAGCTGGAGACACGGAGTATGTGTGTGAGCTTCAGAGGGCTTGCCTGCACTGAATGAACTGTATACCTTGTACTGCGAATGTGATTCCCAAAGAGGATGAGAACTCTCCTACTTCCCTGCTGGGTGCCATGCTTCAAGGATCTACAGGGATCCAGGTCAGAGGTGGCAAAGGAACTCATCTAAGTTCTATGTTCCTAGATTGGACTAGACCCATGAACTACATTGAGGGAAACCACTGTGTTGGATCAGCGTGTTCCAGGGAGGATGGGGACCTGGTGTAATTAAAGCCTACATTCTCATCCCATGAGTCTTCCTTGGCCACAGAGTACTTGATCCTCCTCTTAGAAACATGACATCACAGCTTGGTCTTTCTTGCATGATTGGCAGTCTCAACAACCAGTGGGAAGCCCTTTCCTCTTGCAACTCCTCTTCTCTGGTTCTCAGGGCTTTCCCTGCTGAGGGGACAGAGAAAAGTTGGATGCTGAAGATATGGTAGCTGTGCCCATCCCCCACCTCTCAGAAGAAAAAGTCCCTCCAGCATTGTGTAAGGTGTGAATGAGAATTCTTGGAAAAGAGCTGTGTCTGCAAAGACTGACAGATTAGAATCATAGTGAGGTGTGTGTGTGCGTGTGCGTGTGCGTGTGCGTGTGTGTGTGTGTGTGTGTGTGTGTGTATTTGGAATGCTGCAGGTCCAGAGCCTAATTACTTTTAGCCCCCCAATAGCTAATCATTCCTTGTCCACCTCTGTGTCAGAATTGACATATTGTGACTAATAGATAAAAACTTTTTGGAATCTATTAACTTAGCAGACCACTAGTTTCCACTAATCCAAAAGCCAAGAATGTCAATGTGTTGCATCTGAGGTCTATAGTTCTTGCTGTAACTGCCTCTCTGATGATTCCTCTGATATATTTTAAAACTGCCTCGATTATGACTTTATGTGGCCTTTTACTACAAAATCTCATTAAATTGCTTCTATGTAGGACATGGGATAACCTAGCTCTGTCTCCTAGGCCATGGTCATCCAAGTTTGGCTTCATAATAAACTACCTTTTATTCTCTTTAGGACAAGAGCCATGTTTTTTTTTGTGTTGACACTTGAAATACTGCCCCCAACTGCTACAGAGAAAGCAGAAATACTGGCCAGTGGTAAGACACAGCCATATCAGGTTTCCACATCAATGGTTTATATAAACAATACATAGGAGCAACATAGTTCATTATAAAAGAGGTGATTATCTAAATGATTAATATTTTAAAAAGTCACAAATACTCTCTAAAATAAGCAAATTTCCTTAGCACAAAACTGTTAAATTCTAATTTATATTTTTATGGGAAAGCTTTCTCTGCTGTCCAGAATCTGATTTTTGGTAGTGGCTGGTCGGGAGGCAGTGATGGAGACAGGCTTGAGCTGGGCACTGGGCCGGTCTGTGTTGGTTTCCTTTGCAGATCTTTAGACCACAGGAAACAGGACTCTCAGGAAGTGGTAAGATGCATTGTTCTCTCTTCCAGCTCTGCCTTTTGGAAAGAGACTCTAGAGCTCCCCTCCCTTTTTCAGACTGGCTTGGCCAAGCTCTGCAGTTGTGACTGTTTATGTGACTGTTTACGGTGTTCACTGTCCAAAGAGATTAATTAAAAAGTGCAGACTTCACATCTCCCACACTGGGAAGACATTTTGCATTCATTGTCTGTTCCATTTCATCAGGTCTCTCCCCTTCCCTGTGTCTGAGGTGAGGCCCAGCCACTCACAGGTAGGAGGGAAGCAGCAGGTTAGTAGCTCTGTTTCCACCCCAAGCAGTGGACTGGGGCTCTCTCAGCACCACCCACTAAACCTGCCTGAGTTGGTGTGTGGGTGTCATCAGCATCTACAGAAGCACACTGATTCCTTCACAGGCCTGAGTGGGGACCCCATTATTATTTTGTAGCTGTGAAGAGAACTTTGTGTCCAAGGTGGTAGCACATATTTGTAAGCCCAGTATTAGGGAGGCAGGGGCAAGTGGATCTCTGAGTTCAAGGTCAGCCTGGTCTACATAACTAGTTCTAGGTCAGCCAGGCCTGCAAAATGAGACCCTGGGGAGAGGGAGAGAACTTTGTGCTATGGGTTACATGTAGCCCAGGAGTGCAGAGAAATTACTATTACGAAAAGTAAAATTGTCCTGTGTTTTGCAAACACTGACTGTGCATTTTAAATGTTGGCTTCATGAAATGTTCATCGTTGAAAATAAAGCGAGCCATGTTTCTAACAGTTTCTACCAGGCAGCTTAACTGCGTTGATTCCTACCTGGGTTGCAAGGTTTCACCTTTCACTTTAGGAGTAGCCAGCCCCTGTCCTGGACTCTGAACATTCTCCCTGTGCTTCTTGACCTTGTCTGGACATTTGGAGGGATCTCAGCTTTACTAATAGCCAGCAGTCTGTGATAAACAGATTCTATGGAACCCTGAAGTCATCTTGTGGTGCTCATCCTTTGTGTGACTGACCCCCTCCCTACCCCTCTGAGAGCCAGCAAAACCCATGACCTGCTTCCAGCCTACAGAGTTTGGTGGGGTTGTTGGGAAGGGCTTTGTGAGAAGCCCTCTGATAGAAGTTCTGAGATTTTCCTGTGGACTTGGTGACAGTGGGCATGGAGGAGAACCAATGGCAGGGACCTGAGAAAAGATTCTGGGAAGTGGACTGGCTTCAGCCAGCAGGGGACAGATATGGAAGCTCTTGGTGAGGAGGTAGGAACCTGAGTCTAGAAGGCCATTCCTCTGACAGTCTGGAGAACACCTGCTCCAGTTTAACTCCAGCAAGACCTGAGTGGGGAGCCGGACATGTTGACTGAAATCAGGCTCCTGGCCAACTGAAGGGCAGGTGCTGTTTCAGGTTGCCAAGTGTTTGTTTGGCCTGGAAAGCCTGCACACCTCCCTGAGGGAGGTTTAATACAGACAGGGGACAGTTCACCTTGCAGCCAGATTGAGGTTTTGCTGAGTAGGCTTTTTGCTCATCCACTAGACTATGGCACTGTCCCAGTGCCAAGTGGATGGGCCTCTGGGTCCCAGCCTCACTGCCCAGGGAGAGTTGCTGCATCTCTTCCATAGTTCTGTTTATTGTCAGGTAATGGAGCTGCTGAGACCCTGAGGCACAGGAAGACAGGGGCACCTGAAGCTTCCAGTACCTACCTGGCATCAGTTTGTCTCATGTATCTCTGAAATCCACTGAACAGCATGGTAAGGTTAGTGCAGGGAAAATGTTCCTCCCTGCAAGAGAACAAGCTACTCACAGGGTTCTTCAGCCATACCCTGCTCTTCCAGGCTAGCTTGATCCTCTGACCATGGGGGAGGGGTTAGCCTTCCTCACTGGTCACCCTCTACCTCCAAGCTGATTTCCCAGCAGGCCTTTCACTAGGCTAAGGTGACTGGAGGCAATAGACCTATGGGATTAGACGTTTAGCTCATGCTGAGGAGTCTCATGACAAACACTGGTTGACATTTATTTCTCTGCATAGAGGGCAAATTGAGAGTCAGTGTCCCTGTGTGACAAACCTACCTTCTGCCTTTCCTCACATCCACTTTGGGCTGACCTCTGAGAACATCACCAAAGGTGGATTTGAAGGCTTTTCTCACTGTGGATTCAGATACCAGCAACAGGGTTGCCACATGCCACTCTAGTGTTGACCAAGTGAAAGGCTCACAAGTGCTACTTTGAATATTGTAGAAAGAACAAATGGGGATGGGTCATAGGCTATTTGCCTGGACAGAGATGAAGGTTGCAGGAGTTGGGACTTATTTGTAAGCATGGCATTTTAGGGACATGGGGACAGAGTTGGTGCACAAACACTAGCCTATGCCATCAGGGCCAGCAATTCACAGCAACCAGTGTTTGTCTAAGACCCTTGATTAGTAGCTAGTGGGGGCTCATGCAGGCCTGGTAGAGCTGGGTGAATGTACATGTGTTTGCCAAATGTCCGTGTCACAGTGAACTGAATTCAGGACACCATCACTGGACTCTCCCCTGTAACAGTGGCTTCCATTCTGCTTGGATTTTGGGAGCATAATTGTTCATGTGTTGAGGTGTCAAGGGCATTATACCTGGCTTCTGATCCCCAGGAGGAACGACTCACATTCTATGTAGAACCCCCTCCCCTTGCATCCACTGTTCGCTAGAGATAGAGAAGCTGCCCATGGTGCAGTCCTGCGAACTCCTTGCTCACTGGTAATGCAGGGACATGTGCTTCCTGCCCAGTCCTGTCAGTTATCATTCAACTCCAAGTGACAGAGAAAAGTCACACTAGAAATCCACCTCTCAAAACATTTCAAAGCAAGGAGCCCTCAGATTCAACATAATCTTTACTGGTGGTGACTGGAGTGGAGAAAGAGACACACAGCTCTCATTGGCTTTCCTAGAACAGTGTGGGACATGCACAGAATAGGTACTATTTATTAAGTCAACAATCATCCCCCAAAATAATGTCTAAAAGGAATAGTGCAAAGTACCTCTCTCTGAATGGTTTCTTACTGGTAACCAAACCTTGTTGGTGGAGACCTGGGCTGGGATGGATGTTCTGGTAAGGAGGCTGATCTGGGCTGTAATTGTCTTGATTGGTGACTGAACTAGTAGTGAGTGTTTTGGTGTTATGGAGATGAGGTAAGGGAATCCCGGTAGAGTGATAGGGATGGGTCTGTCCCAGTTAGAGCCACGTGTCTTAACAGATTCAGCATTCCTCTGTTCCTAGGGCTGTCTCTTCCAAGAGTGGGAACCATCATCAGGAAGGCTTCCCATGTGATATATTTAGATAGTTGGTGTCCCATTAATAGTTATTTCAGGAGCCAGCTATGAAGATGAGCTGCAGATCTGATGACAACTTAGGAGGTATGTTCGTCCCCTAGGCAGCTACCAAGAGGAGGTTTTCTGGGCACACATAACAAACACCCACAGAGCAGACTCCTCTCACTCACTTGCTGATGCTCACACTTCTCTCAAGAAGTGGAGTGGCAGTGGGCAGCAGTTGCTGGTCTCCATCCAAAAGACACTCCAAAAGGCACTCCATCTCCAAAAGGCACTGGATCCAGTTCTCTAGTTCTCAAGCAGTCAGAAGGTGGCTGAGAGTTCATGCTATCTCCAGAGCTGGGGGTATGAATTTCTGGCATGAGAGTGCTCTAAGAGAGCTAGTGGATATCCACTGGAAATTTTTGGATATAGTCTTTGTGTTGGGAAGTCAGTTTAGACTTCTGAATTTTCAAGTACTGCTCAAGAGTACACAACCTATTACTTTCCTTTTACCAGTCAGGCTATGGTCAGTGGCTGATCCAGCAAATTCTCTCCACCTTGCTCTGCAGCATCTCCTCCAGCTGTAGGGAAGGAAGGGCAGCTAGTCGGTCCAGGGACTCCAAGTTGAAAAACAAGCTGAGATCTGGAAAGACCAAGGCACAGGTGGCCACAGGCAGGACACTGGAGAGCAAATAGCCAACCACAGGAAGATGGCCAGGGCTTCTAGAGGAGGCGCTCAGGTCTTTAGCTGACTATTGATCAATGCACATATACACCAGAAAACCACACTGCAACAAAGGGAAAGACTCTCATTACATTATGGTGTCCATCCTCATCCTCCAGAATGGATCCCTTTTTGTTTCGCAGGTCATCTTGGTACCTCAGGGTTTGGCAGATTAGCTTTAGGTAGAATGCTGCTGCCTGCCAAGGCTTAAATTCAAGACTTGAAAGGACAAAATTGTTTTCATGCAGCTTGAGCTTCCTCTCTCATCAGGCGGCTAGGTTATCTGCAAGAACACAGGCACATGCTGACCCAAGAAATGAAAGCACAATGTTTCATATGCAGTAAGGATTGTCATCCATACACAGAAGCAGGAAAAAATGACCCCGCATGATGAAAACATCAACAAAAAGGCTGTCTCATAAATGACACATGGTATAATTGGCAGACATTTAAATAGTCATTACAACTCTGCTTTGTATCTGTGGGAAGCTAGGGGAACTTTGAACACATTAAGTAGGGGCATGAAAGACATGAAATGTCCCAATGCAAACCTCTAGGGTAAAGACTGCAGGTTCATGTAAAAATTAGTGGGGAGTGTTGGGGAAGATGATGTTACCCTGCATATTAAGGCACTGTGTCCTAGACAGTCATTAGTTAGTAGACTCCAGTGTCTGGTAGCAGCAGGCAGTGCATTTCTGAACCTGAATTTTTATCAATAGAAATTACAAAAAATGACACAGATTAGAGCCATGACATGCATGCCAAACAACCTCCCAAACTTATAATTAAAATGGCAATGGGGTGGAGAGGCACAACAAAGGGGTAAAGAAATGTGGGTGATAACTGTCCAATTGTTGAACCTAACAGAACCAAGAAACTCAACAGACCATACCACAAGAAATACAGAGAATGCATGACAGTAGGCATGCAATAATAAATTGTTTAAATCAGTGATGAATAAACTTAAAAGTAGCCAGAGGGAAACTGATGTGCACAGAGGAACAATCTCAGAGCAACGGCAGAGTTCTCATCAGAAACAATGGAAGCAGAAAACAGTGGAAGGGAAAGTTAAAGTACCAAGTAAAAGAGAAATGCTGACCTAGAATTCTTCACTAATGAATACATTGTTCAAAGAATTTTTCCAGATGCAAAAGTTAGCTGTTCATCATCACCAGAAGAGATAGGCAATGATAAACAGTAAAAGGAAGGAAGAAAATAATACCAGAAGGAAACCTCAATTTCCAGAGTCCTAAAAATGGATAAATGCAAAGACATCTGCATTTTATTTAAATACCTTTAAAGGGCAGTTTATTGCTTAAAGCAAAAGACATATGCTCCAGAAGATTATAGGGTATATAGAAACAACCACAACAACCAAGCAACACACACACACACACACATTGATGCAGAGGCCATAAAGATGTACTGCTTACTGGTTTGCTCTTCATGGCTTGCTCAGTCTGCTTTCTTATAGAACTCATGATGCCCATCCTAGAAAAGGCACTACCAACCATGGGCTGGACATTCCCTTAACAATCACTAATCAAGAAAATGCCCCACACCTGGATCTTATGGAGACAATTTCTCAATTGATGCTTTCTGTCAAAGAAAATAGTAAATCAAAAGCATTATCACATCCCTGAGAGATTTGCAGAAATTAGTGGTACCATCAAGGACTTGAAAGATGTAGGGGTGGTGGTTCCCACCACATCTCCCCTTAACTCCCCTATCTGGCCAGTGCAGAAGACAGCTGGATCCTGGAGAATGAAAGCTGACTATTGAAAACTCAGTCAGATAGTGATTGTAGCTGCCATACCAGGTGTAGTGCTTTCACTTGAGCTAATTAATACATCTCCTGGAACACAGTCTGAATCTCTCTCTCTCTCTCTCTCTCACACACACACACACACACACACACACACAGTGAAAAATAATTTAAACAAGAAATAATTTAAAACAGTTTAAAAATAATTTAAAAATTTAGAAGTAAAATCTAAAAGAGACACTTGCTTTGAGGTGGGATAGGCATTTTCCTCAGGTTGATTTTGGTGTGGTGGGTCTATAAACATTTGAAAGCTTATTAAATTGTACCTTTAAGTGTGAGCAATCCATGGACTTCCAATTATACTACAGGACACCAGGGATTTGTGAGGTTTTCTTTCTTTTCTTTTCTTTTCTTTTCTTTCCTTTCCTTTCCTTTTCTTTTTTTTTTTTTGGCTTTTCAAGACAGGGTTTCTCTGTGTAGCCCTGGCTGTCCTGGAACTCACTCTGTAGACCAGGCTGGCCTCGAACTCAGAGATCCTCCTGCCTCTGCCTCCCAAGTGCTGGGATTAAAGGCATGGACCACCACTGCCCAGCAGGTTTTCTTATAAATTTATAAAAAAAATGAAAATCAATATGTGGCCAGTTCCTTCTGACACATAAACTCTTCTATCCAAACTGTTTAGATATCCCAGAGGTGAAGGAACAGAGGACTTGGGATTCTGCTCTCTCTTGGAGCATCTGAGGACAGCAGAGTGGTAGGGATGTGTCTTGAGTAAGTTCTGAGAGAGCACTTGGCTAGTAACAGTGTGGCACAGCCTCAAGACTGGTCAGAAAGCATGCTTGACTACCTATCGCTCTTGTTGCTCTGTAATCCATTAACGGTGAATGCCACCCTGGCCTGTCCATTACTGCGTAGGTCACCCTGGAACCGAAGGGAGAAATAAGAAGACTCGCCAGACAATTTACGTAGAATTGCTGTCTGTGATTTATGGTTTTAATTAAGAGCTTTTTAAGCTTTAATTAAAAAGGTACATGAGCATTCAGTATTTAAGAAAAATGCCTTTGTGTTTGGGTCGATAGAAAAACATAAAATAAAATGAGATACATATTTCTAGTCAGAAGCTTCACATAAGAAAGCTATGTACATAATTAAGAAGTAAATTTAAACTGATTTGGGTATAAAGGCCTTATAATGGGGGAACATGGCTGAGGGGATATTTTATCCTTTATTGCAATATAGCTGGATATCAGATTCCACGCATTAGTGAGGTTACTTCCTGGGATGGGATCAAATTGAACACGGGACCAGCGCATGAGGGTATTATCAATGACAACCTGTGAGCCCTTGGTGAGTGTAGCTCTCCATACGCTGAGGGCCAGAGACTTTGCATCGCCCTCATCCTTTCTTTTCCTTCCCTTTCCTCTCGCTGGCTTCTCAGATGGGAGAGCTCCAGTGAGCACACCAGGGCAAAGTCTACTTATGCATTTCCCTAGAGTCGTGAGTGTTTACTGTGCAGACAAGCTCATGGATGTGGGGTTCAGGAAAAAGAAACAGCAATGCTGGGGAAGGCACTCATCATGCACTTAGTCATTGGTGAACTTTGTGGAAATTAGATCTCTAGGCCTAAACGATGCTACAGCTTTGCTTGATAGGGAGTGAGATGTGTCACCATGGGGCCACATGCCCTGGACTGTAGAGTACAGAACCATGGGACAATAGCATGAGACAGGGAGATTCTGTTTGTGGAAATACCTGTACTCTGGACTACAGGCATAAATTTTTTGCAGCCTACTTTAATAAGCATTCAATCTCTCCTCTTGCCCACCACCCACTAGAGGTAGTGGAAGAGAAAAGTATTTATGATATGGGGGAAGTGGACCTGTTTAGCAATAGGGTTTTTTTTTGGGGGGGGGTGAGCTCAGTCTTTCTGGTTAGCAGTTTAGTCCTGTAGCAAACACCAAATCTGAATCAATAGTTACAATCCAGTCCCCTTGGCAGGCAGACACCACACATGAACCAGCAGCTTCAGCCCAGTCCTCTCAGCAGGCAAGGCTTGCCAACAGCCTGAGGCCACAGAAGCAACAAGAAACCATAGGACCTCATGAACAGTTCTTTGGTAAGTTTCTTTCAATGGCAGCATTGCCACAACTGGAGGTCAATAATGCTATGTAAGGTGAACCAATACATGTGTCATTAGCGAACAATAGTGAGGTGGCAAAGCCAAACCAATGCTCTATCTCCCCGTCTGTAGGGTCTTGTTTATACTCCTTTATCATGTATCCCTTCACTTGTGTTTGCTTCAGGAGAACATTCTTTCATGTGTCTACTTTAGCAGTTTTCCTGAAAAGGCTCAGACTTTCAGTCCATCCACTTTGCCATGATACTTTGTCACTCTAAAACAACATGAATAGAAAAGAGAAGAACCATGATGAGACCCCATGTATCCTCAAGAGCTGTCCAAATCTCTCTTTGCACGTCTCACCATGGGACTTACCTCACTATGGGAGTTTGCCTCCCTGTGGGACCTTGCCTCAATATGAGGCCATTATAAAACATGATATAGCTTGTTCTTGAATTGTTCTTTTTCTAATTCTGTATTACAGTTTAAGTCACTTAAGAGGGGTGTTATGTAACTCAATGGCCAGTTTGGGGGGGTTCATCTCAAATCCCCCCCAATGGAATCTCTGATGAAAACTCAAGAGCATCCTTAGGAGGCAGAGGGCATTGCCCAGCTCAGAATCTTGGAAGGACATATTTGTTGTAGTTCTTGCCTCCCAGGCCACACATCAAAAGGGAGACATAAACTGTCAGGCGCTTTAATCATGGAGCAGCTGGGAACTCAGTTTGTTTTTCAAATCACACTTGTGATGATGGGTAGAAGATAAACAGCAGCTCCTAAAAAGAAATGTGTTTCCACAGCTAAGGGGGAAAAGATGGTAAACAGTGGACATATCCGTGTTCTTCTGTGTTTGGTGCTATAGCACACCAAACACTCTGGGTTTTAATGGTTTCAGATATTCCTCGTCTGTTGGATGGGATGAAAACCATGCAGCCTTCCTCACACGGGTGTTCCAGGGCAGTGGGAGCAGACATAGGGCTGGCCATCGTGTTTAGTCATCTCAGGAATGTGGTTTTACTTGTTAGCGCGGGCCCCGATCTCTCTCCCTTTCCCTTGTTAAGACCTGACATTTCAAATCTAGTGGAAGCCCTGCCTGTCTCAGGACGTGGGAAAGAGTCTGCATGCCATGCCAATCAGCTGATCATCAGTCACATGTTCCCATTTGGATCAAGCCAAACATGATCACAACCTCACAGATTCAGTGAGCCACCTCACCTCAGCCACTTGCTTCCCTCACCATGTGGGAATCTTGATTTCCTTCATGCTGGAGTCCCTGGGGTTACTGAAATTTTAAAGTCTTATAGCAAGTGATCTGCCTGCCCTGGCCTGTTTCCAGAGGCTAACAGGACAAGGGTTCATGAAGGTGGTGGACGGGGGAAGGGGGAGGGGTGAGGCCTGAGTTAAGCTTCCAGTTCAGAACATCACCTCACTGGAGCTTAGGCTAGATACATTGGTTCTCAACCCATGTTGAGACCCCTTAGGGGCTCACATGTAAGATATCCTGTATACCAGATATTTACATTACAATTTATAATGTTAGCAAAATCACAGTTACGAGGTATCAGTGAAATAATTTTATGGGTGTGAGTCACTACACCATGAAGAGGCATATTAAAGGATCACAGCATTGGGAAGGTTGAGAACCACTGGGTTAGAGAGATGAGCCTGACCCTATGACCTACAGGGCACCACAGCTCTTTCTAGAACCATGTGTGTAAGCTCTCATTTGTGTTCACAGGTCACATGCTGCCCATGAGAGTGACAAACTTTTGTGAGGTCGGTTACAAGGCTGCACAGGTGACCCCAGGTATGACTTGTTCTTACTTCCTAAGTCTTTGCCTTAGCCTGTGTGGTCTCCACCTGTGAGCTCATGGCATGAATACCTATCCTGTAGCAGGCAGAAAAGTACTGCCTGAGGATTTCTGGCTGCTGGCCACCTCTCCAGCCTGTTCCACCCGGATCTTCCTGCCAGCGTCCTGTGTGTCTCCATCCCCAGGAAGGAGTCTCATTCATCTCCAGATCTTAGCTTACCAGACTCCACAGCAGGGAAGTGAGACCTCTCCCAATTCCTTATCCCCTTTCCTGGAGATGTCCAGCCTGCTTGTCCATACTCATGCTAACTGTCCACCATAGAATATGGGACCCCCATGGGCAGAGCCTTAGCTCTTTCCTCTTGTGTCCCTAGTCCCAAGGAGCCTGACTCTGGCTCTTTCTCTTCTTTCAATTCTGCTCCAGCTTTTGGTGGGGGCAGCTTCATGTCCACTACAGTCTAGTCATTAGATGTTGCTTTCTGGTTCCTTCAACTTCTTTCTCTGTCTAGAATGTGTCTTCCTCAGAATCCCCATCCTCTGCTCCTCTCCAGAGTGGTCTTGACCACCTGCATTCTCTCAGAGGACTAATTCCTTCTTCCTGTGACCTTAGAGGTTCCCATTCAGCCTATAGGAAACAGCTTCTGCCTGGACAAAAAGTGTTCTTTGGTCAAGGTCATTAAAAGTCTTCCACAGTCAGCATGGAATTTTCTAGAAGTGGGAATAGACTGGGGATTAAGAACCCAGGTAACAGAATGAAAAACAAAGAGCCCCTGTTCCTCTGCTGGTGGCTGCCACCCAGTTCCCATGGCAACAATAACTGAGGAAGAGGTGGATATAGGAGCTTGTCCTTGCCTATTACAGGGACCTACACGATGCAGCAGTTTCTACATTTGGAAGAGGGACTCTCCTCTTTTGAAGCAATGCAAACCTGTTCATAAATAAAAGTTTTAATTTCCAAGATAGCAGTCATAACCTTATACTTTAATTTAAAATGTACCAGGCTCTTTGCTTGTTTCTCTGATTGAATGAGGAAAGTGCTTGCTGTTCAGAAAGAGCCCCTGCACCCTGCTCCCTTGAGTCCCAGCAGGACAAGGCTCTACACTGTACAGGATGTGCTCAAGCTCTTGAGTCGTCTTTCCAGCCCCTGCTCTGTCTGTCGTGTTTCTTTTCACAGCTACAAGGTTTCTGTTGCATAGCATTGTGCTCCCTGATTACCTGCATCCATCCTCCAGCTTCCTGACTACTCCCTTTTCTCCTTCTTACCTCTTGCCTTTCCTCCTTTTTCGAGGAAGGAAGAGATGCCAGAGGACATATATTTTTAGGTAGCACAGCTTGAGATCAGGAGTGTCTGTGTAGCTCATGCATGGGGACTTGGAGGAAACCTTCTGATCTCTCCAGGGAATGGACATCTCCACTTTTGTCCAGCTTTGTGCCCAGTTTGTGCTGGTCCAACATCTAGCTGGCTGCCTCCTGTGCAATAATGGGATGAGGAAGTGGGCAAGAGATCAAGGAACCCAAAGGGCTAGGGCACTCCCTTCCCCAGTGGTTTCAGACCCTGAGGATGCTTCTCTAAGCTCCCACCAGGTGCCATGGGAAGGTGTGCCCACGTAAAGAAATGATAACAACTAGGGTAGCTAATACCTGTTGATTCTTCTGAAAGAAGTCCCTTCACACCTCTAATTACAGAATACATCACACATGATGAAATGGTCATCCGTAACTGTTGTAACATATTTTATACATGTGTGAAGCATTTCTCCATTTCTAAAGACTTCTACTGGGAAACGGGTGGAGCTCAGTCCATGTTATCCTGACTGGAGTCTGTTACCTTTCCCCAGATTTTATTCATCTCTGTTCTTCATTTGTGGATTTCTCTGGCTTTTATTTTCTAAGTTCATGGATTCTCCCTTCAGCCGTGTCAAGTTCATCACTTTACTGGTCTTGTGAACTCCAGTTGAAGCCCATTTTTCTTGTCTTGTACTTATACCTAAGTATAAGTTTTCAGACTTGGTTTACTTTTTTCTCCTTTTCCTTTGATCAATTCCTATTTTTGTATCACTGACTCTTTTCAGAGAAAGAGGCCAAGGTGGTTTTGAGGAATGGTGTAGACTGCATTTCTATACTAGACACCAAAGCTCATTACCAAACACCCATGTTCACCGTCAGAAGAACAAATATATCAGCAGACGGATCATGGAGCAAACTTTCCTTGACCGAAATCAACCCATGCTTACATTCGAATTTGGCCTTAGTAACCAGTTTATGAAAGACAGTGTGACCTAGGCAGTTTTTTTCAGTGGTTGGGTTGGGAGAAGGGGAATTAGTGATCTACACAGACAGAGTAGATCCTTATTTCACTTTGCAAGGCTGGAAGAAATCATTACACTCCAAACATGAAGGTGCTGAGCTACAAGACTGCCTTGAGGGCACAGTGATGAGAAAAGCATGAAGAATTTGAGAAAGATGAATGTCTCCTCTACCCACCCATCCCCAACCCACACCAACTAAATCACAAAGGCAGAGAAAGGAAAACATTTCTGAATGGAAAAATCATAATGCATATTGTCCTTGTGTAATGGCTGACAAAGAGTAGAGATCACAGTAGATAAAGGACTTTTGCAAGGATAAAACATACAAAACCATGAGTGATTTTACCACATTGTGGAATCAGGGGTTGGAAATAAAGAGGCATCTGGAAGAGGTGGACAGGTGAGACCTGCCAGGATACTGAAAGGAATTCTGAAGCTATGGCATCCACGTTTGCTTAAGCATCCCACCTAGGTGTCACTGAAGGTTCTGCCTAGGTGTGTGACTCAAGACTCTTATTAGGCAGCCCCAAGATTCTAGGCCAGTGAGGCCTGCCACCAATACTCTACCCAGGCTATGATCCTCTTCACTGGGGTCCAGGACTATTCTATCAGTGTTGTCTGGGGTTCTATCACATGAAGGCCAGGGCTTTGCATAGTGGAGGACAAGGGCTCTACCACGTGTGGTTCAGCTTCTTCTCCAGGACATGGCCAGGGATTCACAGGAGTATAGAAAACAGAACTGAAAAGCCCCTGGAACCATTGAAGGCCAAGGACACTTGGTGTCTGTGTCAGCTTAGATGAGATACCTTCAAGTGCCTGGGGCATGGTGTCAGCCTTTGTGGATAATCTCAAGTTGAGTTGAAAATTGATATGGAAATATAAGGACCTAGAAGGGCCAAAACAATTTTGAAAAAGAGCAAACTTGATGAGTTACAGTGGCTGAAATCAAACTTAATATGAAACTTATCAGTAGTGTGGGTGGTATTAGCATAAGAATAGACACAGAAGCATGGAATGAGATGAAAGGCCTGGAAATAGAATTACACATGTATGGCTTTGTGGCCTTCCTACAAAGGTGCCAAGGCAATTCAATGGAGAAAGAATGTTCTTTTTAACAATTGCTTTTGAAAAATCAGAATATCTATATGAAAATGGAAACTCAGTGCTTACCTTAACTGTGTATAAAATTTAACTCAAAATAGATCATAGATTAAATTAAAACTTCTTGAAGAATCTGTAGGAAAAAATAATTGCCATATTTGGGTTAGGAAATGATTTCTTAAATTGAACAAGGAAAGAATAAACCAGAAATGCAAAAAAAAAAAAAATCAGGAAAATTGGACTTCCTGAACAATAAAGTGTTCACTACTTAAAATACTCTAGGAAGAACAATGTCAAGGCCAGCCATGGCTGTCGGAGGCTACATCAGAACATGTGTCTGATAAAGAGACAGAATAAAGGGTCAATGAAGAGCTCTTTCAAGTCAGTAATAATGATAGAAATGCTCTGATAAAGTTGAGAAAGGACTTGAACAGACCTGTGCACACGTAGCCAGCAAGTGTGTGGGTGATGCCTGGTGTCATCATACAAGCTCAAATTAATGCAAATTATTCATGAATACAAATTAGTGATGCCGTTTACTCATCCACATCAGCGGATCAACAGGCAGATGAAATGAACCTACTGTACTTCAGATTCAGTGCAGCAGCAGTGGTTATGAGGGGGTCACCTCAGCTGACTGCTGAGTATAAAGGCTGACTTTATGCCCTCAGGCTAAGGTGAAAGGGACACTAATAAATACACAGTGGTATTTGTTAGCAAGTAGAAAAGGTTTGAATGTATTTTATGGAAATGTACAAATAAAAAAATACATGTGAGGCTGGGGAGATAGCTCCGTTGATAAAGTGCTTAGCCTTACAGGCACAAGAAGCTGAGTTGGATCCCCAGAAACCATGTAATGAAATCCAGGTGCTTGCACATGCTTGTAAACCCAGAGCCAGGGAGATGGAGATGAGAAATCTCTGGGACTCATGGCCAGGCAGTCTACCCTGTTTGCTCAGCCCCATGCCAGTGAGAGACTCTCTCTTAAAATAGCCAAGTGAGCAGGGTCTGAGGAATGCTAGCTGAGGTTACCTTCTGTACTCTGTGGGCACATGCACACACATGTACACTCACCTGCACACGTACATGTACCTGAGTGCAAACACACACACACACACACACACACACACACACACACACACACACACA